>JADRCD010234842.1:7076-23930 GCA_019843815.1 Montemys delectorum
AGAGAGAGAGAGAGAGAGAGAGAGAGAGAGAGAGAGAGAGAGAGAGGTTACTATCCCCAGAAATATTAGTTTATCACATTTAATGTAATAAAATGCAGTAAATGACTCCATAATAGAAATGTATGGCCATATAACTCTAAATATGAGAGATGAAAGTGTGGGCAGGTTGGGGCTTTCTAAGGGTTACGAGGAACAATCTGCTGAATGCCCGCTCCCTCCTGTCGAGTGGTTTGCTGTAGTCTACCACAATCACTTCTGTAGGGAAGTACCCATCCACTCTCTGCCTGTATCTTCACATAGCTTTCTTCCTGCACATACTTGTTTGAAATCTCCCATTTTTTATAAAAAAAAAAAAAATGCAAGTTGAATTAAAGTCCACCTTATTTCAACGTGACTGTATGTAAATATGCATTGTCCTCATTTTCAAATGAGTACTATTCTGACATCCTGAGAACTAAGCCCTTAATGTACCCATTTGGGGAGGATGTAATCCAATACATATCATATATCAACCATGGACATACTGTCTAAGATCCTTTGAGATCCTACAAATAATGCTAGGTGACTCTGCCACAGTCACATCTTTGGGAGTGCCTCAGCTGAATAGAATGGCCTCGCTCAAACTATGTGCTCCTCTCACAGTCGGCCAACCAGTGAGCATAAGTTCTTGACCTGTCTATCTCAACTTGGGTTAATTTGCAAGGGTCCACCCCAGCTAGCAAGCTTCCTGTGCAGTGAAATACACCTGTGTTGGGACCGTATCACAGCCTTCCCTTTACCAGCTTTGGCTTGCATTGTCTTTCTCCCACAGGTATTGATCCCAAAAGTGGTCCCCAGGAAAGTTATATGTGCCATCTCTGCCCCTAGAGTCAGCTTTTTATGAGGAACATGCAGTTTTTATGAGGAATCCTAAAATATCAAAGTATCTTTTTATGGAATACAGTCTGATCACAACCAGCTTGGGTCAGGAGCACATTCTGGTTTTTTTTTTTTTTTAAATTGTTACTTTTACCATTATTTTCCACTGCAAGTCACTGACACTATTGGCCTCCCGTCTTGCTATCTGGGTCACCTCTAATGAAATTAATAGCACTTAGCTGTATCATAAAAGCATGGATAATGGATTAAAGGTGTCATATGAGGAGGACAGGAGAAGAGAGGAATGAGGGTGGACTTCTGGATTAAATATGCTGGCCAGGAATAAAAATGCCTTTTTGTTAAACTAAAATCAGACACTGAACTACAGAAATGCAGCTGGTGGGGCTGGGGAGGCAGTTCAGTGGTTAAACACACTTGCTGCTCTTGCAGCAGACAGGAGCTTCATTTCCAGTGTCCACATGTGTGTGGTTCACAAATTCCTGAACCCCTGGCTTCAAAACATCCAATGTTCTCCTCTGCTCTACAAGAGCACACGTACACAGCTCCACTAGCACACCCAGAAATGAAAATTAAAAAAAAAAAAAACTTAAATCTTAAAAAAATATATTATTGGTAACATGAAATAATAATTTCTCTTTAAATTATATAAAATAGCATCTTAGGTTAACTTTTAATGCATATGATAAAAAAACAAGATTTACACACGAGCAGATGCATGGGTTATTAAAAAGACATGATTGTGGCAATCAAGTTCAGGTTCAGAAGCTGGGGCTACCATTTTGTGGCATTGTGCAGGTTCAATAGTATTGACTTTTTTTTATTTCCCCATAAGACTATAGTAGATCTCTGTGTGGATAAGAGTATTGCAGGAAGCATTTAGCTTATCTATACAATAAACAGCATTTATGTCATCTGGAAGTATAAAGACAAGGCATTTCATACAGTTCCTATGTCATTTAAAATGCACTCCAAGGAATACAAGAAGGATGTACAGGTGATCCAGGACTAAGGCATGCCATGGTTCTGGCTCTAAGGCCTTTAGCTGCACAGGCAGTGCCAGGATTATGCTAAAGGGTTGAAGTGTTTCTTTATTATTTTTTATTCTTTGTTTTTGTAGTGTTCCCAACAGCATCTTCACATCCAGTTTCCTGAATTATCATTTAAACTGTTTGCAGTAAAGGAAGTAAACCTATCACTTGAGAAGAATCTATTATATAAAACTGTATTTCTGAAGAATGTGAATTTATTTAAAAAAAAATTCTGTTAAACCGACAAAACATTTTTCCCAGTAAGTAGCTGTCTTCGGGATGGAAACTTCTCTTTAAGTGCTAAAAGATTCTGCATGGCACCAGATTATTGAGAAGCAGGTTTTGAGAGAATACCTAGAAGTGCCAATGACACGGCTTGTTCTGCATTTGCGCTCTGAGTTAGAATAAAGCTTTTGAAGATCCAGTCAATGTGCTGACTTTATTTATTAAAGGTCCTTAACCTTTTTATGGAGCAGTCGAACAATACTTTTTTGTGTGACTCAGAATCAAGTAGGAGACGGTTTTGTGTGTCAAGGTTTTCAGGTGCTTTTTTCTTTCTTACACCGAAAATGATGTTGGCAAAGATAAAGGGAGAGTGATAAAACGGGCAGACGGTCCCTGTGAGTTCTCCTGTTAGCATTAGTGGAGAGAGGAGTCTCCAGCCACGGAGCATTTTTTTTTTAAATACACTTTATTCTTAAGCAAAACACTTGCACAAAGTTCCTCTCTTCCTCTTAGAATTCATGCTCTCTTCTTGAAGCTTTGAAATAGTCGGTTACATAAACTACCAGAGGACATTTTAATAGCATCTCATGTTTGCTGGTGTAGATGAAGGTTTAGTCAAGGACATTGTTTCACCTGACAAGTCATGTTTTTGCTGGGGGCTAAAACACAGAATCATTGCTGTTTTCAGAAAGTAATATCTCATTCCACCCCCCACTACTTCAATTTTGGTTCTTTTTCTTTCTTCTTTTCTTTTTGAAATGGGGTCTCTACTATGGGGACCTGGAACTTCCTATGTAGACAAGACTGGTTTTAAATTCTGAGATCCACCTGCCTCTGCTTCTCTGGTGCTAGAACTAAAGGCATGTGCCACCATCTCAGACCTTATTTTCGATCCCTTTATAATATTTAGAAATGAAGAAGACCCCCAAAATGCTACAGTTGTGACAGTCAAATGAAAATTTTAGTTTAGAATGATCTGGCTGGCAGGTGGTGGCGCATGCCTTTAATCCCAGCACTTGGGAGGCAGAGGCAGGCAGATTTCTGAGTTCAAGGCTAGCCTGGTCTACAGAATGAGTTCCAGGACACCCAGGGCTACACAGAGAAACTCTGTATCGAGAAACTTAAATAAATCAATAGAATAGAATAGAATAGAATAGAATAGAATAGAATAGAATAATTTGTAGTGGCAGCTGTGTTTGAAATGATTATGTTTACAAGGTAAGTGATTCACTGGGTTTATGCTCCTGTTTTGTGTCAGAATATACTGTGTTGCATATTTCTATTTATGCATCTAATATTACACAATCAACTATCATTAGATTCTCCCACATAAAATAAATAACTAGGAATTAAAAGAGATCTGGCACTAGAAGACAGAAGTCTTTTTCTCGTTTATGTATACTCTCTTAGTGGCCTCGGATATTTTATAATTTCTAATCTATCCTTCATGAAAAATGTTAAGTGTTACAAGTACATATTTGAAATATATATTAATTCTATAATCATCTATATTTGTGTCTAAACTATAAGGGTAACATGCTGTTATCAGTCAGGTCTTAGCTAGAAATTTGGGTGGAAATTGATTTTCTCAGATGACCCCTTAGGCAATTTCAGATAGATTTTAAAATCTACCTAAACTTCTAGTGCTTTCACTATAGCATTAATCAGCCACAGAGAGTTGTTTATATGGTTGAATATCTTTCATAGTAAACACATGTCTAGCCTATAGTACTCAGTAAATATAAAGTATAATTTATAAATTATTTATATTTATATGTATAAATTATTATTTATAAAAAGTATTGCAATGCTCATTTTCAGTTAGCGTTGTATAATAGCCTTATATATTTTCATTTTAAAAATATTTATTTTATGTTTACTTATATATACGTATGTGCATCTGTATATATATATATATATGTGTGTGTGTGTGTGTATATATACTCTCTCTATATATATATATACATATATATATATATACAGATGCACATACATATATATTATATATATGAGAGTATGGGTGCCTGTAGAACACAGAAGAGAGTATCAGATTACCAGGAGCTGGAGTTACAGGCAGTTGTTAGCTGCTTGATGTGGGTGCAGGGAACTGAGTCCCCTGGAAGAGCAACAAGAGCTCTTAGGTCTTGTTCTATGTCCTCAGCCTCTAGTTTAATTTTTTAAACTATTTCTGAATCATATTGTTTTTATACATCTCTTACACAAAATTTGTAAATTTGAAATTTTACCCAGGGGGGCTGGAGAGATGACTCAGTGGTTAAGAACTGCTCTTCCAGAAGTCCTGAGTTCAATTCCCAGCAGCCACATGGTGGCTCACAACCATCAGTAATAGGATCTGATATCATCTTCCAGTGTGTCTGATACAGCTACAGTGTATGCATATACATTAAATAAATAAACAAACAAACAAATAAATTTACCCAGTATGAAAAGGTTTTTAGTAGATGATTTTATGCCATTTATATTTATTGTTAAAAGTTATAATTTTAATTTCTTGCTTTTCTAATTTTAAATTGGGAGCTTTACAAAAACTATTCCTTTCAGAAGAAAATAAAATAACCAGTAATTTATACCTGTCTTCTTTCCTTATTTTCCACCTTCCTAATGTTAGCTACATTAATTTTATGAACATGCATATGTGCTATATGCATATGTTTATGTGTGAATGTATATGTCCAAGTACCTGTATATGGAGACCAAGTGTCAAGTATCTCCCTTGATCATTTTTCATCTTCTTTTTTAAGACAAGATGTCTCACTGAATCTGGAGCTCACCAGTTTGCTAAGACTCATATATATATGAGAAGGCTCAGGTCACTGTTGCTTGAACTTCTTTGTTTATTAAAGCTATTTTTGTGTTTATCATATTCATATCTTTTGTGTTATATTCTGATAATTTTCTACCTTTTGTTTTTGCTTTATGATTCTTGTCAAATGTCTATTAGAATACACTGATCCTAAAGATGCATCATTACTATTGTTATTAACTGATTAATAAATTTTAATTGTTAGTATTGTGGTTGTTAGATTTAGTAATATTTTTCCAGAAACTTGATATATTTTTAAGATTAAAAATGGTTTTTCTTGGGCATATGGTTATCTTGAGTTTTGAGTCAAGGGTTATGACTAGAGAAATTTAACATATATAATTTCCAATAAAAAGGCTTCAAATATCCTCAACTACTTTATTTTTCAAAGATTTATTTATTTATTTTGTGTATGTGAGTATTCTATCTGCATGTATATATGCAGTCTAGAAGAGGGCATCAGATCCTACTATAGGTGGTTGTGAGCCCCTATGTGGTTGCTGGGAATTGAACTCAGGACCTCTGGAAGAGCAGCCAGTGCTCTTAACCAACATCAGATATTTTAAATAACTACCCCCCCCCCACTTAAAATATTTATGTTTATTTTGAAGAATTTCCAATTGAGTAATTTTGTATTGTGAGTCTTAATACAAAAAAATCATGGTAATCAAAACAAGAGATATTAGATACCATTACATACTTGATCCAATGGTGAACGTAAAAATGATTAGCAGTGCCAAATATTAACAGACATACGCAATGCCAATAGATGCTGATGAGAGTGTAAAACGGCACTCTATCTGTGAAGCACATCAACAGGAACAAACTCGTGCTTACCTCATGGACTTGCAACCTCACTCTCAACATAAATGCCTCCACATAACACTAAACATATATAGACTCTTCATAGTACCATTATCCCACATTACCACTACGCTAAAAATTTTTTTACAGTAGCCTTGTCATGTGTAAGAACTCATCAACATTACAATAGAAACATTAATCATGGTTTAGTCACATAGAAAAGTAAGAGCATTTGCAATGAGAAACGTGATATGGATTAACCTTGGGATGTAACATTTAAGGGACAGAAGCTCAATGAAATACTAAATACTAGCAATTTCATTTATATTGTTAAAGAATGGGCACAAATGATCTGTGGAGCTAAAAATTAGAACATAGATTACCTTTAAGAAAAAGTGGCTGTAAGATGTAAGCGTGTGAACCACAGTAGGCTTTCTGGAACACTGGTAATGCTTTATTTCTTGATTTTGGTACATAGGTTCATCTTTTATGTATGAAGTTTATCAAGCTGCTAGCTAACATTGTGTCTCTGTACTGTGTGCATAGGTACTTCAGTAGACAGTTTAAAATTAACACACTTGAAATTTATTTTCAATTTTAAAAGGGCTCAAATTGGCTTTGTGGGATATCCTCATCTAACACTTGCTGTTTACCAAGTAGAACACTCACTGTGTTGTGTTTACTGTCTCATCTTTATAATCATCGGGGTAGATAGCAGTTGGCTCTATTTTGTACATCACAGATTAAGGGTTGAAAAACTAAGTCCTTTTTCCAGGGTCACACGTAATTATGGTACGCTGCCCTGATACTGTTTAAAGTTCCCAATTAATTTGAAATGACTAGGAATTGCCTTGTGCCATTTGGAATAAATGAAAAGAGAAAAAAAAATCACAATTTTATAGACAGGAAGCCAGAAGTGAGTTCTTTTGCATGGATATTTACTAGCTGTACCTAACATTACTGTGACAAACATAGTGATGCGTTTCCCCCCCCCCCCAAATTTTTTTTTGAACTTCATTGAATGAGGGAAAAAAGCGCAAACCATTGACAGCACTATAATATTTTGTGTAAATGCATCTACTTCATTTGCTTTTTAAATAAAATGCTTTGGAAACTAATTGTTCCTTCTACATCCATTGTTGACCAAAGAATTCCATCTGCTAACTGAGCTATCTCAGTAGCCCAGCTGTGATAAATAGTTGCTACTGTATCTTTTGATGCTTTATGCAGAGAGGCAAACTGCCTAACACTCCAAAAGGGTTCTCTTTCTACTATGAAATATATTGTCTGACATTACATTAAGTAGCTTGAAAATACTGTAACCATTGATGCATAGTTGTTATTAAAGGATCTTCAAATCAATGAAAGAAATTAATAAACAGAAAACTCAGTCTTAGGCAAAATCTTCTCATGGTTTTCTAGTTAAGAAAAAATAAATTAGCACTCTCAGCAGGAGGAAAGCCACAGATTGTGTGGGACTCTTTTGTCAAAGAAAGACTTTGCTCTCAATGTTAATTTAATTTGCATGCACTTCTGAAGAAGTCGTTTATCACTTTACTTTCCATATACCCTGGATAATATTTATGCTTCCATATAAGTTTTAATAAAATATGCTACTTTCTCTGGAATACTAATTTAGTATGAGTTAATACAGGAAATAACCAAGGAAAATTTGATAATTTTATGTAAACCCATCACACATTATCTCAGAGACTATTTTTCAGTGTTATGATCAAAGTTTGAGAACAAGCAATTTCCGGCGCATCTTTTGGTCTCCCTGTATTATTTATGACGGCCCCAGCTTCTCTTTGATTCTTTGGATGCATGCTGTTTTTAGTCTGTTGGCTCCATTTTCAGCAGTCATGCGTTTGGGGAGCTCAGATAACATAAAAAAGATAATGAGAGCTGATTAGCCTTGCAGAATGTGAGCAGTATTGCTGATGTCGCGTGGACAAAAGTGTGGGCATAAATACCCTTAGCTCTTAGATGGTCGCGTTGAGCAGACAATTCAATCAGGAAATGAAATGCGCTCTGAACTTGCCATCAACTTTCCACCCCAGCTGAAATCATCGCTCAGAGGTCTCCACCTGTCTTGCTCCCTTTACCTCATCTGAGCGCCACATGGCTCTCTGCGGACGCACAGAAGGATGTCGTTTTTATTAGATAGCTGAATGGTTTTGTCTTGTTTTCTGTATAAATTGTGTCCGTGGCAATTAAATTTTGTTGGACAAGTAACTGGAGTGGGTTAACTCTCGATTTCGCCACCCCATGCTGGTCTGGCTTGTCACTGTTATTGTTTTTTGAGACAAAGTCCCACTATGTAATAACTCAGACCTCAACTCCGGTATGTATCACCATGTCCATATAAATATGGAACTTTGTAAAGCCGTGGCATGCTATTGAGAGTGGATGGTTCAGATGGGAACCAAGTGTAGTTCCTTTGGGGTTTTCAGTTTTTGTGACTCTTAAGTAGCAAATCTCAAAAGGTAGGAAGCCAAGCAGATTGATAACAGAGGAGGATGCCACTGATCCTTTTCACTGGAAAAGGGCTGCTCTTCCAGTTTGCTATTGTCACCAACCACGAGACGACAGAAAAGTTGCCCTTTTGATTCACCATGGGATCATCATTTTGGTTGCAGTTCCCCAGTGTTCCTCAAAGAAGCTTTAAAAATTCTGCTTCATAATTAACTAGAGTGTACTGTTTTCATTTTATCTATCATTTATGAGTTTTTATTTCCCTGCTTGAATGTTAAGCAAAAATGTAAATTCTAATGACAGTCTTCGGAGCTGGCGTATGGTAACACAGTCTGACTGATGGCCTTACTTGAAGATTCTTGAGTCTTCAAACATTTTCTCATATCCATTTTCACCTGATGGATCTCCTCCATCCAAGCTCAGTGCTCGGGTCTTGATTCTGAGAATAGCACTTCCAGAAAACCTGCTTTCCCCAGGATATGCCTGGAGGGTGACATTTAGTAGTTATGATTTTGTCCTTTAACTAGTTTTCTGTTGCAGTCACACCCATGAGGGGTCATTGGTCATTCTAATATCTGGCCCATTCATGGTTTTTCCTCTCGACATGACAGAAAGCTGCCCATACCAGAAAATGCTGCCAGGAACAGTGGGTTCTGGGCTACCTGCTGCCATTTGAGTAAATAATGCTTTTTTTAAATGAAAAGATTCTGAGATTTAAAGGTCACACTCTAACGACTCACTTTAGTCTTTAATGTGACCAGCCATTGCAGATGGAGCTAGCAGTGAGCTCTGGATGAGAAAGACCCGCACTTCTGATTTTCACCTGTTCTCCTTGGCAACCCTTACCGAGAACAGTGTGAACAAAATTCCAAGACTAAATAGTCAGAGCTATAAGATGCTTTCCAACACGCTGAGAACTAGCGAGCGAAGCAAATTAAAGCTCTGATGGTTTCCTACGAAATATTTAATAAATTATTTCCTGGAACAAAAAACAGAAGTTGAAAACAGCTGTCATGACTATAAAAAACAACTACTTGTGCCAGGTTTGGACTGGGACAAAAATTCAAAGTTACGATGTCCTTTACACTGACACTATAACTTAAATGTGTCTGCTCTGTATGTGTATGTATAGTATACATGTATATTTTTTGTTTGTTTTGGTTTTGACTTAGGAACTCACCATGTAGCCCAGGCTATTCTTGAATTCATGATCCCCTGCCTCAACTTCTCAAGCACTGGAATGGATAGACATGGGTTACATAGAGTCATGCATTATGCATAGGCCTTGCGTCCCACCTTGAGAACAGTAGTGACTCTCTGCCAAGCACAGGGAAGAGCACCTTCCTGGAGTTAGCTCATCCTGTTCTCCTAATGGCACAAATAGGTATTCTGAGCTCTATTTTGCAGGTGAGAAACTGTAGCAGAACAATCAGATCTATGGCCTAGTTCTCTTGACCACAGAGCCTCGGCGGTTGGTGGTGTTGTTCGATTTCTTAGGCTTTTCTTTGTACAAATCCACAAATGTATTACTTCCCACACGTAAGCACACATTTTCCCCCTATTGTTCTATACATGCATGCATTTACTGTTATTGTTTAACCTTTAGGAGGAAATGATTACAGGTAGAAGAGAAGACGACGCCCCATCTAAAGTAGATGTGGAGTTACTGCGGCAAAGGACCCGTCCTTTACCTGGCTCCTATCAACAGTACTACCAAATGCAGCTATAGGAAATGGCATCAGTACTCCCATGTGTATTTGATGAAGCCAGTTTTACAAGCACTCTGTGTATCATAGTTTGTGACAGGCTTGTAACCCCTCCTACATACGGAAGCGAGTAAGTTTATCTAGGCAAATATTTCAGTATATGTATGTATACATATATATATATATACATGTATGATATATATATATCATACACACACACACACACATATATATATATATATATATATATATGACTTTCATGACATACTTGCAAAGACTTTTCCATACTCAAGTTATTAAACTCTTTTGATATTTTTCTCTTAGTGTTTATTTCTCTTGGAATGTATTTTTTTTATATGTAATGAGGTGGATTCTAATTTAATATTCCTTTCCCCTCAAATGTCTGGTTACTGAGAGAATCACTCATTGACAGTTATTCCTCACCTACTGATTAGGTTGCCATATTGTCACATACCCTTACTTGTTTGTTTTTACTATATTTTATTTTGTCTTCCTTTTAGTTTCTTTCTGACATGTGACCAAGATCGTGGAATTTAAATGTAATTTCTAGAGCTATAAGTATTGTACATGTAACGGGGAGAAAGTTTTAGAATAAGATCATAAAACATAAATAGGTTTTTTTTTTCTCTAAGTTCAGCATGCTCCTGTGTAAGACCCTCGCTGAAGAGCCGCTATGTATCAGGCATATCAGAAGCAAATGATAAAGTTGGTGGATTGATCCATGAAGCAGTGAGTATATACCTTTTCTGAAAATGTCTCCATTGAGGTGTTCAATACACCTTTCTGTCCAAAAACATGTATGGCCTCCAAATGTTGATCTCTGGTCAAGTAAAAAGAATTCTGCAGGAAACTCTACATGCTTCATTATTTACTTGCTGTGAGGTTTTGAGAAATTATTTTTCTCCAATTGTTTTCTTTATTCTAAGAAGGATGTGGCATTTACCTGCTAGGTTGAACGCTATTACATGAAACGATCTATATAAAATACTATGCATGGATCTTATATGTGCCTTTTTCTTATTGAGTGGTAGTGGATTTGGGAGGGTGGGATCAGGGTCTCTCTACATAGCTCTGGCTGTTATAGAACTCACTATGTAGAGCACATGCTGGCCTCATCTCACAGAGATCTACCTGCCTCCACCTCCTGAAAGCTAGGATTAAAAACATACACAATCATGCTTGGCTTTGCTAGTGCATTTTACAGCCATGATTTAATCAGGGAGAAAAGTATAACCTTTGATCTAGATAAGGAGCACTTATATAATACATTACATCAAGGCAACTAGAAACTTAGACTTAGAAATAGACTTAGAAATAGACTTAGAAATAAACTTTCAAGTATAGCACTGTTTTGAGGAATTACTTGCTACATGTAAACTAGTTATTAGATGCAGTTAAAGATTTATTTATTTATCTTATGTATGTGAGTACACTTGCTTTCTTCAGACCCACCGGAAGAAGGCCTTGGATCTCAATGGAGATGGTCCTGAGCCACTTTGTGGCTGCTGGGAATTGAACTTAGGACCCTGGGAAGAGCAGGCAGTGCTTTTAACTGCTGAGCCATCTCTCCGCCCCCCCCCAGATGCAGTTCTCATTCTTGTTAAATGTACAATCTGATGACAATAGACTTTATAGAATACAAGATACCTTTTTTTCTTCCTGCCTTGGAAAATTTGCATTCCTCACTCTCAGTCCTTATGTTGAACTGGTGCGCATCCCCGGGCGAGCATTTATGTTATGGACCTTTTGAACTCTTACTAGTTCTTGGGATATGAACTGGACATGGAACCAAAATCTCCTAAAAGAACTCTATCATTTCCCTTAGAATCATTAAGAAAAAAAATCTTATAAATTACTATTTTAGCAAAACGAACCCAAATGTGATCATGAGTCATGACAAGCCCTCCTCAAAACCAAAACCAAACGCTTGAGAAGGAGATGATCCAAGAACGTGGCCAAGTTGGGAGACTGAAGGACTCCTCATGTTCAGATGTGTCTGGTTGTCATTTGAACTTGTAGTTGTCTTCTTGGTTTAAGTTATCGTGTGCTGCACTTAAGTTACTTTAACCAAGAGTCCTGGACATGTGCTAACATTACACAGAGATAAAAAGACAATACAATGAAGCTTAGGAAGCAAGAAAAATAGTGCATCTCAAGAAACAAGGGAGTCTTTCTCAGCAGAACTCTTGCAGGTCTGACTTAATATCGTGTGTGTGTGTGTGTGTGTGTGTGTGTGTGTGTGTGTGTGTGTGATATGTATGCAAACTTGGGTCATAAAACTAAAAAAAGAGGTCATAATTGGGGAGGAGGGGATCTTCAGGAGGTTGGAAACAGAGACTAATGGAATAGAGTAAGTAAGCAGAAAGGTCAAAGAGAAAGCCCGATGGGCAGGAAAAGCAGAAATGGGAAAAATGACAACAAAGAACAATGACATATATGCATGATGGTGCCACAATGAAGCTCATTACTTCTTTCAGTCCCTAGAAAATGAATGAAGGCTATCCTTAAAGACTAAGATTTGATTGATCTTCAACCTTACGATTTCATGGAGCAGAACGAACTGTGTGCAGCTAAGCTAAGTTTCGGCTTATCTTCTGAATAGTTCCAATTGATCTCCTTGAGAAATGTGCAGAGATGACACTGAACTAAGATTGGAGCAAGGGTGCTAGCTTTTGAACAAAGAATTCTTTCTTCTATCCAGTGCTTTACCACCTTGTCTCTGGGAATACCACTGGGCACAAAGACCCTGCCTGCCCCAAAGAGCTTCCTCATCCAGCTGAAAGCCTACACTGGGGGCTGCATTTCCACCTCAGCGGAGTCGTGTCATCTTTACATCAGCATGACAATATTAAGCACTTATAAGTGTGCTTATAAGTTAGACGGCATTAGGAAAAGAAGCTAAGCCACTCTGAGGCCCAGCTGCGCTGACTTACCTTTCAGAATGCAACTTTTTTCTTTCTGTCTGTTTCAGATGGTGGCCAGAACTTAAATATGCCTTTTTTTTTCTGACACCTCAGGCTTCCTTACACCTTTTCTAAAGCCTGCCTCTTCAACACATGGTTGTCTGCCACTATGTGGTGGGTCTCCATGCTGGTAGCTCAAATGGCATGGTTCTTTTCCTTCTCCTCCATTCGCCTCCCCTGGGTGGTTGCCGAGACTTACAGATTGCCTGCCCTAGGGCCTATTTTTTCTCTCTCTTAAACTTTAATAAAGTTATCCTCGAGAGTTAAAAAAAAAAAAAAGAATGCATTAGGACAATTTTTTTTTTTTTTCTGAGAGACTCACCAATAAAACCTCCAGGTCTAGAGATAAAGTTTTCCAGCTGTGACGTTGGTGATACGGCAAGAGATACAGCAGCTAAAGCATACAGACGGGCAAGCTATTGTGGACGCCAGCCTCTCCGTGGCAATACAAGAAGGCACTTCGGATTAATCATGACCCTATGTTTACCTTGCAGGTTACTAGAAACTTAGCATTTTTCTTTACAAAGTGGAGTGGATGATAGTAATATTAGTAATTATAATGTCAGTAGTCTCAAATTCTTGGTCTGGCCTAAATGAGCACACTTTTCAGTCGCTCGGGTTTTCTTCTCCCTTGAATTACAACAGAAGCACTTCACTGCAAGCTGTCTGTGCCCGGACACATTCTGATGACTCTGCTGTTCTCAATTATCAATAAGATGTGAAGCACGCCGTCTGTGTGCCTCCCTGCAGAATCCAAATGCTACCTCTTTGGAAGGACTAACTCCTGTGATGGAGTCAACTTTTTTTTTTTTTTTTAATAAAGGAGTCAGCTGGCCAACCAAAATCTAGATCTGGAGTGACATTTAGATGGAAGTTGATTAGCTTCCATCTTCAGATACAGAAACTACATTTGTATAGTTGGCATGTGAAACTACAGCACAGTTTGTCGATTGTAGCTTCTGGAGTCACGGGGACTTAGGCTCGAGTTTCATATATACTTATTAAGTGTGTCAAATCAGTTAGGTCGCCATAGCTCTTGAGATGAAAGTGTCCGATCTGTAACACTCAGATATCCTCTGCTGTGACCAGGGGATACATAGGTCATGTCAAAGCTCTGTCACACCTAAGGAGGACTGGGGCATGATGGCACTCCTCACAAGAAGCGTAGAGCCTAGACAAGACAAGTAGGAAAACCAAAGCAAACAATTAATACACGCCTCTTCTGTCCCATAGTGCTTAGCAATTCTACTTCAAGAGCTTTAGCTACATATGTACACCCACACGCATGCAAACCTGCTTCTGTTATGATCACCGAAGTACTATTTTAATGTTTTCTGAAACAAATCCTATAGGCTTCTCTCGGGTAGTCATGCTTGTTCAGAGAACTGCTGGGCTAATTTTTAAAAGCGAGGTGAGTCCTTGTATAGGGAGCTGGGGAGATGCTCGAAGATGAAAGTTAAGCTAGTCAAGTAACACGCAGAGGCCTGTGATACTGTGTTGTCATCTGTGGAAGTGGCACATTCACACCCAGCTCTCAGTAAGAGCTGTTGGTGGACGAAGGAAGTTGGTTTTCCACTAATTCTACTAATGTCTCCATTTTAGACATGATGGAATTCATCATTTCGAGCGTGGACACGTTCAGCAATAGGAAGCTATGTAGATTACACCTAAAATGTCACAGGTTTCCCTGGTACTAGAGGGCTTTGAGCAGCAGTGATGTATCACACTGACTAAGATCCGGCTCTTCTGAGAGTAGACTGAAGGCAGCCAGGTGGCAGAAGTAAGAAGAGTTATGAGGCCATCGATGAAAGGGCAGAGGCTGACGAAGAGTTACAGCAGGGGAGTGGAGAGCTAAGGACCAGATACCGAGTCTACCTTCAAGGTAAAGTCGATGAGGCCTGACCGTGGACCAGCTCCTCAGTGTGAGTAAAACCAGAAGCCTCCACGATCATTTCAAGTACCTTTGGTCCGATGAGTAGGTAGACTAGTTGTCCAACAAACCCTTTTCTCTTGCCTACGTGTTTTTGATGCCCCTCCTTCTCCCATGCTCTTACTTGTTCGGTATATGAGGAGACAGCAGTCTACAAACAGCCGGATTATAAAATACAGTTGGGACTGCACGTGTAAATTGCCATCAGAGAAAAGAGGAAGCCTGAGCCAAGGACAACCGCTTCTTAGGTATTTACTACCTTTGATATGAAGATCAAAAGAGAGCTTCATAGCCCTGGGAAAGCCCGCAAAAAAAAAAAAAAAAAAAAAAAAAAAAAAAAAAAACCCGTCAGGAGCATAGAGCCTCAGTGTGAACCCCCGAGCAGATTATCCAAGAGAACACGTGGCTTTTGTAAGCTTCAGCTCGCCTTCAAACAGGTGCCTGTAACTGGAACCCGTCTGAGTTACGTTTGGTATCTGCGTTATGGGATCCTTAGTGTTTGTTGTGACTTAGCATATTTGAACAATTTCTTTTAGATTAATCGAATTTCAGGTTTAAGTACTCATCAATGTTGCACGCAACTTGAGTGAGCTCTTTTGAACTGTAATAAACACTTATGGCACAGCAGCCGTTTCTTCAGTTACAAATATATGGTGCAAGGGTTGGTTTTGTTGTTGTTGTTTTGTTTTGTTTTTAACCATTGACACAGGGATTAGCATACAGCTTTACCAGATTAAAGTATTTAATTCTTGAGTAACTCCTACAACTTAAATATTTACTTTACAATTATGTACCAAGTTCAAAGGAAAAACAAAAAAGGTAAAATTTGGTGCCACCCAGTGGCAAGTTCTTAAAGTGCAGCCTAGATACGTTGTGAGGAAAAGAAAAAGATTTTCAAAAGGAAACTAATTACAATTCACAGACACAATTATAAGTGATTTGAAATCATACTTAATGGAAACGCAGAGTTAAAAAACAGATTAAAAGATGGAATCTGACCATTAAGGGCTGGAAAGATGTCTCGGCAGTTGCAAATGATTGCTGCTGTTGCAGAGAACCTGGGTTCAGATCTCAGCACCAGGCTGTGTCGGCTCACTGCTAACGCTAACTGCCCGTGACTCCAGAGCTCCAAGGGATTCCGTACCCTCTGCTCACCTCTTCTCAGTCCTACATGCATGCAGTACATAACAACTCATGCAGGCAAATACACACACGTATAAATAAAATAAAATGAACCACAAAATAAAGGAGCCTTACTGGGCAATTCTCTAATCAAGTAGCAGCATGTTATCCACACGATGCACATAAAGCTGGAGAAATTTTTAATATTTTAAGATGCAAACACATTGCAAGTGATTTGAAATCATACTTCACTGAAATGCTGAACTACAAAATGAATTAAAAGGTGGACTCAGGACTATTAAGGGCTGGAAAGATCTGACAATTTCTACAGCAGATAAATATTATTTCACATGAAATTAAACATTTGTCTCAACTCACAGAACGTTGTGAATTTTGAGTTACGTAGAGAGCAAACTATGGAACATGCTTCGAGTTCCAAAATTAGAAGAGAAAAATCTCCAATAAGTAGAATGGAGACATTGGTAAGTATGTATGTTGAAATTCAGCCTTCCCAGATGGACATTTTGTCTACACATATCCATTGTTTTGTTTTGACTGAGACAGGGTTTCTCTGCCCTAAATGTTTGCCTCTTTTCTATGAAAACTGTTGCTTCCAATGTCATACAACACCAATACACATCATAAACACGATATCAATATTGTCTAAATCATTTACATTTATTTATATGTAGATGGAAAGAAAGTAATGCGATCTCCCTCATCTAAGCAGTGGTCTACAAGGCAGCGGGGCCTTGGCTGAACACTGTGATGATTTCCTAAGGAACTTGAAGAGAATCCCACAATCCAACCTTCTGTTTTACTTGATCTATGCTGTGGTTGAGACTTCAGTTCTTCTCATGCTACTTTAATTCAGCAA
>JADRCD010234843.1:0-10733 GCA_019843815.1 Montemys delectorum
TGAGAGCACGCCGAGCCGGCGCGGGGCAGCAGAGGGCGCGGCGGCCGAGCTGAACGCGGCGCGGGACGCGCGTGGGGCGCAGCGGGCAGAGCGCGGCTGGAGCCCCAGAGCCCCACGCGCCCGCAGCCTGGCGGACAACTGTTGCGGCGGCGCGCGTGGGCAGCCCCGCGCCCCTGCAGGCGGCTCCCGCGGGCGCCGGCTCCCGGCTGCATAGCGAGGAGCGACCGGCGCGAGCACGAGGTGAGCGGGGCGCGGGGCTGCGGGGTCCACGCAGTGCTGCGGAGCGCGGGCGGGACGGCGTCGGGGGAGCCGGAGCGGGGCGAGGTGGTGGTCGCCAGGACCGCAGCGGGGGACAGCAGCGGGACCCGACTGGGAGTCGCCGCGGAGCGCGGACGGCTGGGGAGCCAGTGCGCGTGGGGCAGGGCGCTGGAGCCGCGCTGGGAGACGCTTGACTGCCCTGGGTTCCCGTTCGGCGACATCGGGAACCCCGAGGCTCAGCGGCTGCCGCCTCCCAGGGCCGGATCCGTAGTGATCCCGCGCCCGGGGCTGGGTGGCCCGGCGGCGGCCTCCGAAAAGCTCATTAGCGCCTGCTGTTGTCATAGCAACGAGACCCCAGCGTCTTCGGGTTCTATTTATTCTAATTATTATTATCATTATTAGTATTAGTATTTCTTATCCTGCCAGAGGGGGGAAAAACAGGAAAGGGGGGCAGCGCATTCTGGCACCTCCAACTGTTCTCCTTGGTAGGAACAGCGCCGACTGCCTGATGGGCCAAGCAGAGTCTGATTCTTGACGGGGTCCTCCAGGCTAGGGCCTGGGGCGGGGGTGCTGAATGGGTGTTTACTGCCCCAGTCGTACCCCTGGGGCCAAGGAGGGACTGGGAACCAGAGTTACATAATTTGTCCCGAGAGTGTTTACATGTAAGCATCCTTGCCCCCCCTCACCTCCCATGACTTTTCTGTGTTTCCTGGTGCCCTGGGTTTAGTGGGTGCTCCTGCCAGGGAACCCCAGCATGGCATAGGAAGAGAAAAGTGCTTTGCATGGGAAACTAGAGGGACCTCTCTTGAGGCTGTGTGACCTTGAGCAGGGTTCTCAGCTCCTCTGATCGGGTCTCCCCACCTCTGAGATCGAAGGGGAGTGGTTCCTCTCAGCAGAGGCTGCTGTAACCCTGAGTGAAGCGAGAAAGCAAGTCCGGAGAAGTTGTTAGGGGCTGTGTGACCCCAGGCGGGCCTCTGGACCCGTTTCTCAGGATGCTGTCTAAGGTGCCTTGGCCACTGACACTCCGTGACTCTGTGACTGAAAGTTGGGCTCCACCCAGAGCCAGCCAACCCAGAACTTACCAGCTTTGTCCCTTTGTTCTCTTGCTTGATTCAAACTGACCAAAGGTGCCTGGTGCCTGGGAACCTTTGAGATTGTCTACCCCTGACCGCTGAGGGGATGCTTGGAAATGTCCTTTGGAATCAGACTCTGAAACCAGACTTTGGTCCCTGGTATCCACTCAGGCTGGTCAGAGCTGCCCAGAACCTAGGGTTTTCCTTAATGCTGTGCCCTCCCTAGGAAGATCTTTCCTGCTGGGCCTGTCCTGGTGAAGGAAGAAACTAGGACAGAGCTGGCTAGAAGTTCTGTTACCCAGCAGCTCCCGAGCTTCTAGGTTCAAGCTAAGCCAAAAGCACCAGATCAGGATTTCTTTTTAAATTTGTTTTAGTTTAGTTTTTTTGTTTTGTTGCGACATGGTTTCACATTGTAACACAGGATAGCCTAAGAACTCATGATGTAGCTCAGGATAGCTTCAAATTCACTGCAGTCTTCCTGCTTCAGCCTCAAAAGCTCTGGGTTTACCACCAGGAGCCACCACTGCTGGCCGGCCAGGGTGGGGGGGGTTGGGGGGGGGGGGGGGGCGGGGGGTGGGGGGGGATGGTAGCGTTAATCTCACTGTCACTCTGAGTTCCTGTGCTGACTCAGGTTTCTGTCAGGGTGGGCACAAAACTGATGACTGACTAGGAGTGAGGGGGGGAATGCTTCTGGGAGCAGCCACCCTGCTGTCCTGGGCCATCCAGCCTGGAGCTTGGTGGGGCAACTGGACAGGAAGGAGGGGAATGGATGGGATTGGAAGCATTTCTGCTTGCTCAGCCTTTTATAGAGGCGAGAGAAAAGAAAGCCGTTGGGACCTGTCCAAAAGGAAAGCAGCTGAAGGCCACTCCCCCATCACCTGCCATCCATCTGTCCATCCACTGCTCCCATCCTGCCCTTCTTTAGTGGCCCCTTGCAGTGCCTGGGCCTTGGTGGCTTTGGAGGAAGCAGCTGAGGAGAGGCCCTGCCCTGCTGAGCCATTTGATCGTGGGGGACAAGAGGTGGGCATATAGGAGAGGGTAGGGTTTCAAGAGTTGTGGGTCAGTTAGAAGGGACATAAACTAACTCTCCACAGCAAAGTTGTAGACAATGAGGAGGGGACAGTCCCTCCTTGGCCACGCAGGGCTGGGAGGCTACACTATAGGGTCGGGAGGTGGCTCAGGAGGGCCCTAGCAACCTATCTTAAGTCTAGGGATGGAGAGAGTGTGTAGGGGGTGGTCAGTGAGGAGAGAAGCTTCCTAGGTCCCAAAGCTCCCTAGGGGAGCATGGAGGAGAGGTGGCCAGAGGAAGGAATGTGGCCCTCTAGCACAAATGTAATCCTTGGCCCGGCCCCACTCCTGCTGCCTGCTGCCTAGGGCCTGGCTTCTGGGGGAGGGTGGCAGGTGGACTCAAGGCCTGGCTGTGTCAGCTGCCCGCCGGTGCCTGCAGGACTTCGCTGACACAGACTCTAAGCTGTGCCTGCAGCCATGGGATTCCATGAGGCTGGCCGGTGGCAGCACACAGGACCATTGTTCAGAGCAAAGCCCAGCCTTGCGCCTGGAGTCTTATGGACTCTCCCAGGAGCCCCCAAGGGTATATTTGCTGCTTCTTCTGTACACATGGAGGGACCTGTCGTAGGAGAGGCTGCTAATGAGAGCTCAGCATGCAGCTGAGGACCGGGCCACATTGCCTGGAACACTCTGTGTGACCACTGGGGGTTGGGAACAGGGAGTGGGGGGGGGGGTTGTCTTCTTGCCTGTATTATCCTCTTGGCTTTCCTCAGGATGGTCTCAGAATATGGCTCTTCTGGTGCTTGAAGATATTATCTTTCTGTACTTTACCTCTGTTCATTTGTTCTCCATTGCTATGGCAATCCCTAGGCATAGTGGGGCCTTATTTCTCAGCCAATGTCCTGTATAGTGGGTTCGAGAAACTCCGCGGCAGGGGTGAATGAGGAGGTTGTCCTGCCTTTGCTGGGTCATACCTGCTTGGTGCATTGTGTGCTCCCACCCTGTACGTGACGCTCATAGGCCTAGCAGATAAGGTCCTGTCTCTTTCTCCTTCTTTTCTGCCCTTCCCTCCTTCCAGCAAGCTCATCACATCCCAGGGCCCCTTGCTGGGGTGGCTTTTAGATGACACCCCCTTGGAATGGTGGCAGGAAACTTGGGCCTGCTCAGACTTACCCCTAAGAAGCTCCATCGAGAAACAGGGCCAGGTCCTCATTCAGCATTGGCTATCTGAGCAGATCATCTCCTACTGGGCCCAGGCTGTCCCAGCTGCCCCAGTCCTGCTGATGTTACCTCCATAAACACAGTCCTCAGCCCACTCCCTTCCTTTGAGGATATTCAGTGACCTTCTCTGGGTGTCTTGACTTAGCCTGTCCCTCGTAGGTTGGAGACACCTTGCCTTGAAAAGTGTTGGAGACACTGACAGCTGAGGCTCGTGAACCCTGCCCTCCATAGGCTATATTGCAGATAGGTAGATGTGGACACTGGAACTCTGAGCGGACAGGAAATGTCCCCAGGAGGTCCTTGAGGGCCAAGGTTATCTAGCCAGAGATGGTGGGTGTCACTTCGAGCCAGGGAGAAGGGTGCAGATGCTTCATAAAGTATGAACTTTCTCTACGCTACCTTTGCCAACTCCTGAGCCTCATCTTCAGAATCCCTTTTCTGTTCATAGGAACACTCATCCACCTGTATTTTCAAGGAAGCCTGGATGAATAGGGCATACAGGTCACCACGTGCGCAGCACCCTATTCTCACCTTCCTATGAGGAGCCCAGCTCCCCACAGCTCTCCACACGGCTGACCTCAGCAGACATGGGTACACACACCTTGGAGAATAGAGAAAGAGTCCTCACACGTTTCAAATGACACCTGTTTAACAGTGAATTAAGTTCTATGAGCCCGGGAGAGAAAAAAATTATTTTTGTTGTTCACACTTCCATGGAAAACAAGACCAATCATGGTCTCTTAAAAGCCAGCTCTCTAATCTGCTTATTCCTGCCTGGCGGCCTCTTAGGAACAGAGAGAGAGAGAGAGAGAGAGAGAGAGAGAGAGAGAGAGAGAGAAGGCTGGAGGAGGGACATAGCTGCCCTGGCTGAGAGCCCTGCTCTGAGCGTGGGCCTGGGAAAGTTCAACTCCCGTGCCAGGTCCCGAAGCTCCTGGATGACAGAGGGGCTCAGGATAAAATGTCATTTTCTTAGACATCAGCACAAATGAAAGGCAGATCCCTTCCAGCATCTCGTCCACGCTACCAGGCGTGCTTCAGCAGGGATGGGGACTGCTTCACCGAGGCTTGTGGGAAACCTGCAGCTGGAACCCAGCTGCGAACAAGCATAGTTAGCGTCCATTCACTCCCAGCTCCCAGAGCACCTTGCAAGCCGCTCGCTCACTCGCTCGCTCAGAGCCAGGCTCAGAGCAGCAGAGAGAATCTGACCCACTTGCCTGGCTGTGCTGCGTAGACTGGAGGCAGGAGAACAGAGGTACCTGAGGGGGGCCGGGAGGGCCATTGGAAAAGGAAGCCTTAGCTGGCGTCTGGAAGGGTGTGCGGGAGTGACGCCCGGCAGAGGAGGCAAAGGACATTTCTGAAAGGAATGCTGTATGTCCCACAGAGACCTGGCCCCAAAGTGACATCTTCAGGCTTGAATACATTCCTTTGTCACAATCTAGCCTGACACATGTCTGTTTCCTAGACCTTCGTGCCCCTTGTCACCTGTCACCTTCAGACAGCCTGAAGCAGGTCTCTGATTCTCTAAGGAGAGCTGAATCCTGAAAGCAAGAGAGAAGATGGCCAGTTATAGACAGATCTGGCATGACCCTGGACTGAGTGGGCTCTGTAAGGGTTGGGGACAACATACAGGCTGTTGTCGAAACTCAATACTAAACTGAAAAGCTCCAGACACTGGCTCTGAAGCCTTCCTCCCCTGGGCCGTGGCAGGGCCTGGGGCTTCAGGAGGTGGGGCCTGAGGCTGCCTGAGTTCTACTCTCCGCTCACCTGGAAACAGGCTGATGGAGCCTTCCTGAATCGGCAGACAGGCAGGCATCCTCCGTGGCCCCTGTCAGCACAGCAGGGAGCCCCCCACACCATCACCTTGTTTGTTCCACTGTGATGTTTAGATGCTTCAGGCTTCTGGGAGCAGGTCTGGGATGTGACATTCCTGGGTGTAACTGCCTGGAATTGGAGCCCTTTTGGGACTGAGCCCAGCTGCTGTGCTGGGGCCTGTCACCAAGGCAACAAGCCCTGGGAGTCACAGAGGCTGTACTGGGCTCCATTCTGGACAAGTATCTCTTCTGCCTGCTTGCTCACTGGGAGACCTTGGGTTAAGTTCTGTGGCCCTGCAGCCTCAGTTTCCTCTCCTGAAAAATGGGTGACTGTTTAGAATGCATTGGTTGTTGCCTTCAGTGCTCAGCCACAGCTTTCAGAAGCCCCACTCTGTGATGTAAACCTGTTACTTTGTTGCCATGGCTGCCCAGGCATTGAGGAAAACCTAGAAGAAGCAACCCATGGTGCCTGGACCCCTGCAGCAGGGGTGTTGTGGCAGAATATTCAAATCATCCCTGGAACAGCACAATGGCGACTAGCCAGCGTGGGGTGGGGCGGGGGGAGGGGTGAAGAGACCGTGAGGGACTGGGACTCTGTTGCAGCCCCACCCCCGCCAGCCAGCCAAGGTCCTTGTGCTTTCTTCTGCGCTCCAGTGTCTTCAGAGTCTGGTGGATCTGGATGCACATGGTGACAACTGTCACACGCATGCAGAGGGGGTGGAGGCAGGGACTGTAGCATTCTGAGTACCCCACCAGTTCCATCAATGGCTCCTCAATCCCACTCCACCTCTGACTGTCTCTGACCTTCAGTTTCCTTGTCTCAGGGTCCTTGTGGGACTTAGGTGAGTCTGGTCTATAGAAAATACTCAGTGCACACTGCCATAGGATGAAGTGGAGAAGCCAGGGTAGGGGTAGCCTTCTCTGTTCTGGGTGGAGAAGCCAGGGTAGGGGTAGCCTTCTCTGTTCTGGGTGGAGAAGCCAGGGTAGGGGTAGCCTTCTCTGTTCTGGGTGGAGAAGCCTTCTGTTTCTACTTAGACCCAGCAGGTTGGACAGGTTTGCTCTGACTGAAGGGAGACAGGAAAGGCAAAGTAAATGGATGAATGAATGAATGAATGAATGAATGACCCATGGCAGGAGAAGCACTACAACTTCATGTCAGGGCAGCCCAGGGAAACTTCAAACAGCTAGTGCAGAGAAGCGACACCCCTGTGTTTCTCCCTGTCACAAACTGTTCACTGGGTTGGTAGTCCGCCTTGGGGCCAGGTCCCTTGGCGTCCCAAAGTTTGGTCCTGCAGCTGGACAGAGCCACACTCAGCTTTAACTTCCTCCCTCCCCATCGCCTTGGTGTGACTCTGACTCTTTTCTCCCCATCATGCAAGAGGCCGCCCTGTGCTGTCTCTGCTCAGAGCCCTGGGAGCAGAAACAGTGTGTTTGAAGGGCACCTGCTGCCTGCAAGGGAACAAAATCAGAGGAGGAGCCTGGGCTCAGAGCTGCAGCGATGGGGGCAGGGGAGGCTCAGGAGCATCCTGGCACAGACGTGAGGGCCACACAGCCCTCAATGCCGGCTCGTCTCAAGAGCCCAGGGGACGGAACAGAGACAGGGTGGCAGAAACCAGGGACGTTGAAAGGGATCCACAGGGCTGGGCAGCCTAGCCAGCTACCCTGGGGCCCAATGGTTGGGAGAGCCCCTTCCTGACCACAACCCTATTCTGCCACTCTGCAAACAGCAGATCCCAGCAGAGGGACTTTCTAAAGCAGGACTCAGAGCCCAGCTGGTTTCCCTCTTCCACCTGCAGGAGAATGCCTTGGTCAGCTAGCAAGGAAGGAAAATAGTCTCTGCCCTGGGCCCATCACTCAGGATGTGGGTACTCTTTCACCTCTCCACCTCAGTTTCCTTCTCTGTAAAGTGGGTCCACATCAGATTGCTGAAGGCACAGGGTCCATTCATTACTTCCTGTTATCTAAATGCCTGGAACAGCAAGACAGGGTAACCAGCCCAGAGGAAGGACGGGTCTGTATGAGAGGCATGGAACCCTGCTCTGGGAGGTTCTGGCTTTTCTGGGGTATACAACAGATGAAGAGGGACAGATGACTGAAGCCTGCTTTCAATGGCTAGAGGCAGGCCAGGAAAGCAGGACTGAGAGGGCTAGTTGTCCCATGTGCCATGAGTTCTTCTGGTCTGACTGACCTCTAGGGCTTGCCCAATGGAATCAGAGCCTCTGGTGCAGATGAGACAGTCACCTTCTTTGCCCTGGGATGTGACTGCATTGTGAGGAAACTTCCAAATGTTGGGTGTGACAGATACGAAACAACTCTGTCTAGGGGGGGGGGGGGGGGGGGGGGGCATCGAGGAGGCCTGCCTGGAAGAGGTTTCAACCCAGGTGCTGGTGAGGCTAGAAAGGCAAATGGGGCAACAGTAAAGCATTGAGGAATGAGCTGGAGACTCTCTCTACACTAGGACCTGGCTATCCCTGAGCATCCATGGAAAGCTGAATGGAGCTAGGAGCCATAGACCTCCTACCCCAGCCATGCAGCACAGAGTTCTAGTTTCACCCTGAAGACTTAGAATGATGCGAATATCCCCACCACCCACTGCTATGCCCAGAACAGACATTACTAATCAATCCATCCAAGCAGGATAGGTAACCCAGTTCTTCTGTGCATTATGGTCTTGTTAGTCCCTAAGAGGGCACGTAGCTACTCGGCCTGCTGTGGGCACTGGGACCACAGTGCTAGCATGGCCCTTTGTGTCTAGTACTCTCCTGGACAAGGGAGTTGGAGGGTGTGGCTCCATGGCCTGAGGCCTGGAGGGTCCTACCCTTCCCAGGGGAATAGAGATAGCTCTCCAGGGACATCATGTTGTTATGAATCCCTAGGCAAGGGTACCCCTGTGGAATGTAGAATCTTCCCTTATGGAGCCGTTCCCTCACCCGTCACCTGTAGGCCGAAGGTCCCAGGATGAGCCCAGACAGCCTTGGGTGTCTCCCAACCTGGCTAAAAGAGGAGGGGGGAGAACGTCACCAGGAGAGAGACCAGCCAAAGGCGTGCGACTTCTCTCCTGAAATCCAAACAATCGGACAATCTGTTCGGGATCGATTTAGAAGCAGCGGAGTGAAAAAAAAAAATCAGCAAATACAGTGTGAAAGCTATTTTCTCTCCCTCCGGCACGGCTGGGAAGCGGCTGGGCTGGAGTTTATTTGTAACCTGGCCAAGGCTAGCCAGGCCTCTCCCCTCCCCGTAGCCCACTCATGCCCTCCCTGCCCACAGCCGCCTTCTCTACACCCACTTCCAGCTGGACGCCTGGGGGCTCTCTTTCTCTGAGTGACACCAGCCCTGTTTCAGCCTCGGGAAGTGTACACTGGCAGGGGCCATAGAGGCAGCCATGGGCCTTGTGTTCCCAGACACCTGCTGGGGGTGGCTCCCAGAAAAAGCACGTCCCCCACTCTTCCACTGACCCAAGGCCCTGCACACCAGGGCCTCAAGATGGCGCATGATCCCCCAAGACTAGTCTGGCACGTTTCCCCAGGCCCTGGGCTGGGGGCATATGTAGTAGCTGTTCAGGAAATAGTTCTAATCTGAATGGTGAGTGGAAGGGTAAGGGGAGGGAAGGGGAAAAAAAAAAAAATGAAGCTTTGATTCAAGGGACTGCTTCAGGTCACACTGTTCCTGGTAGGGGGTGGCACTGAAGCCAGGTGAGTCTCCAGTGCCTCATCTCTGGGACCAGGAGGTAGGCCTTGAAGGTTTAGAGCCTCCATGTCTATGACCACCCTCCCCCACCCCACCCCCAGTCATGTGGGGCATCCCATTCCTTATTACCCCACAGCTGGAATCTGAGTCCCGATTAAAGTGACCGAATAAAGAGCCAGAATGTTGACACTTCCCTGGTGACCTGAATGCCCACCCCCCCACCCCCACCCCACCCCCGCAAAGGGGTCTCGAGGGCTGCAGGGAGCTGCTGTCTGCAGACGTCTATATGGGCATTGGGAACACTAGTGGTTCAAATGTTTCTTCTCTTTCTTTGGTCACAGGGATGGGAAGGGACTCCTGGTGACCCAAGCTGGTTGGTTTGGAGACATAGGGACTAAGTTATTCTTCCCTAAACCCCATCTTTTTTTTATTTTTCCCTAAAGCCCAAAGCCAAGAGTGAAGGCTCAGAAAATTCTGGACTGTGAGATCAGGCAAGCTTAGGTCTAAGTCCTGGGAGCTCAGTCGCTGTGTGACCTTAGGCAAGCAAGGCTGTCTCTCTGGGCTTCGTTTTCTCTTCTGAAAACTGAGAACAGGGCCCTACTTTCAAATATGTAAAGGGCCAAGGTTTGTGGAGTTGGGCACATAGCAGGTGCTCAGGGCAGTCTTTCCCTCCTGTTTCTACTGTTAGCTGGTCCCACTGGAAGCAGCTAACGGCTCTGCCTGACTCTATGGGTTCTAGTCTCTGGAACAAGGAGGTGTTTCTCCAGAAGGTAATAGGATTGATGTCTGAGCACAGGGAGTTTTTGGGCCCCTGAGTATCCGAGTTCCCATCCTGAGTCACTCAGGTGTCACATGGATGGGGGCTTGACTTGCTGGGGGCAGTGGAGAGACATTCCATGCCCAGAGTCTGAGATGTGGCTCTAGTTCCAGTCTGCCACATGTGATTTGCCACAGGGTCCTGAAAGTGTCACTGTCCTCAGATCAGGCCTGTGGCCTCCTCTGAGGCTCAGGAGTGGCCCCGGGTTACTCATTGCTTTCCTTGAGCACGCACACAGAGGCCCGGCAGGGAGAGGGACAACTCTGAGGTCAAAATCTTTCCTCAAGCCTCCCCCATCGGGCCAGAATTGGCACCCTAAAGACTAAGTCATGTGTGCAGGGTCCTTCCTCCCAGATCTGCTTGGCTTCGCCCCCTGTGGCTATAGCTGTGGCCCCCCTCTGTGGGCATGCCCCTACCCCAGATCTCCTCCCGCTGCTGATTCTCCTTGGGTTTTTGCAGACCAAGCTCTTTCACAAAAGCCTCTGATCTTACCTCCCTGGAGATGGAAGTTCTGAGCCCACAGTCCCCTGCCCCCACCTGAAAGCAATGCTAATTAAACTTCCAAAATGCTTGTTGTTTACCCAAACATCAACTGAGGCCACAAGACATGGCAATTTCCTCTCCATAGCCAGACATTTTCCAGTTGGGAAAGGATAAATTGGGGGGCTGGAGGGACCGCTCAGCGGTTAAGAGCACTGACTGCTCTTCCAGAGGTCCTGAGTTGAATTCCCAGCAACCACAGGGTGGCTCACAACCATCTGTAATGAGATCTGATGCCCTCCTCTGGGGTGTCTGAAGACAGCTACAGTGTACTTACATATAATAAATAAATAAATCTTTAAAAAAATAAAAAAGAAA
>JADRCD010234843.1:11133-25301 GCA_019843815.1 Montemys delectorum
CTGCTTTCTTCTACAGCCTAAGACCCCTGCCTAGGGAAGGTCCTGCACCCTGTGAGCTCCCACATCAATCACCATTCCAGAAAATTCACCATAGACATGCCCACAGGCCAACCTGGTGGAAGCCTTCTTTCATCTCAGCTGATATTCCCAGATAACTCTAGCTTGTGTAAAGTTGATGAAAATCTAACAGGCATGGCCTCTAAGATGTCTTCCTAAGGTGAGTCCCCCTCCTGCAAATAAACTCCCCAGGTGCTCCCCACAAGGCGAGCTCTCCTCAAGGGGAGTGCCCCCAAAGTTGTGCAGGTTGCTGAATGGCCCTTCCACCACCCCTCTTGGCATCTTGGGAAGTGGTGGGAGAGGCAGGCCCAGTACCCTCAGAAGGATACGGGGTTGATGTTCTTACCCCAGTGCAATTAGATCTCTAGTCACCACTGCTGATGCAGGGTTGGGGTTGAGAAGACAGTTAAGGAGGAGTACGTAGCTGGTGTGAGGGGACAGAAGAAGGGACCCATGGACAGGAGTCCCGGGATCTGACCTGGGAGGAGGCACAGGCAGGAGAAGAAAGCCCTTGGGAGCCAGGTATCTCCCACTTCTAGGTGAGACAATCAGAGGTTTGGTGTGGTCTAGAGGGAAGCTCTCAATTAGAACCAGTGACTCCAGCTATGCCTGTGTAAGGAGGCACGAGGGCCCCATGTGGTAGACTCAGACAGGACACTTGGGTCTTAGCTGGTGTTTCTTTGGGGGGCATAAATGGGAGGTGTCCTTTACCTTCTCTACAGCCCCCACTCCCCTCAGTCCAGTAACTCATCCTGGGGTGAAAGGCAGATCAGGGAGGTAGCAGTCCAAGATAGAGGAGTTTGGGGGGTTGGACTGGTGAGGAATTCTTTTGAGGGCTTTGATGCCCTTGGGGTTCTAGGGACTGCAGGGCTGCAAGCCAGCAGGGAGAGACTTTTGCCTGCTCAGATCTGGGACAGTAAGAGCTTACATGAGCTCACCAAGGGGATCAAGAGCCACTCTTTGCAGCCCTTGGAAGTGCCCCATCCTCTCTGAGCCCAGCTATGCCTCTGAGACACCATCCTGAATGATGGTTAATGAGAACAGGTCCCACTGAGGCCCGTGCTCATGTCATAGGTCATTCCTGGAGCCATTGCCACCATTGAGAGGAGCATTCAAGTCTTGCCTGGCTCATGGTGGCTGTTTTGGTGCCAATTTTGGGGAGTGTGAATGGGGGCTCATTAATTCCAGTCACCAACCAGGTTGGGGGCAGATGTGTGAGTGGCCACAGTCCCCCAGGGCAGCTAAGAGACTGATTGTGACTGAGAGAGAGGGGCTCTGTGGCTCTGCGGAGGTCCTATTTGCATAAATTTGAAGTTGATTGGCCTAGAGGCAACTTCACTTTATCAGAGATGACAAGCCTCTGGTTGGAACAGCAGCCACTGTCAATTAGCTGCCTTGGTGACTTGGTTTGTTATGGTTGGCATTGTCATTCCTCCCCATACTCCCTCCCTGTCTCTCTCTGGATTCAGTGTGGTCCCCCAAGGGTACTCCAGCCTAGGACAGCTTAACTCTGCAGACACAGAGAAGTGTTAGCAAGTAGCCAGGTTCCCAGGCAGAATGGAACAATCCCGAGCCTACACTTCCTACCAGCTCCCAGGAGAGGAGGACTTGCCGGGCAGGAGCGGGCTGGGGGCTTGCAAACTTGGGCGGATGGTTTATGTTAATAAAGCTTTTTTGAACACAGCATCTGCCTTTCACTAGCTCTGTCTACAGCCACTTCTTGACTACAGCACTGACAGAGACCTAGGTGACCAACCCTCTACAGAAAGTCGCCCAGCCTCTGATAAGACCATCCATGTTGGAGCTAGAGCAGGTCTAGGAACAGTGATGTTGCCTTCCTGACCCATCCCCCATTATCTGCAACAGCCACACTCCAGGTACTGTGATCAGCCATTTCTGGGGATCTGCAACGAAACACCTGAGACAATAAACTTAAAACAAGGAAAGATTGTTTGGCCTCATCATTTGGAACCATCAGCCCATGGTCAGTGGCCTTTTTGCTTTGGGCCTCTGGTAAGGCAGAGCATCATGGGAGGTATGTATGGTAGAGGAAATTCCTTTACCTTCTGACAGAAGAAGGGCTGGAGCCTTGGCAGCCCTTTCACAAATGTCCCCACTAGACCCTACTTCTTAACTGACTTCTACCTCCCAACAGTGCCAAGCAAGAGAAAAATCTTCAGTGCGTGGACATTAAACTATGGTACCCAGGCACCATCCCATTAGACAGATGGGAACACAGAGGCTTCAAGAAACTCCTCATTTGCCCAATGTCCCAAGCTGGTAAACTATGCTCATTGGCATCCATGGCACGATTCCCTTGCCCCAGAGCACCAGCCAGCCAACTGGCCGGCCACTCTCATCTCTTGCCAGTCTGGATCCAAACAAAGTCCTCTGCTAGGAATAGTGCCCCCTTCAGGCAAGTCTTAGAATGACCTGTGTGGTCCCCCTAGGGATGTGGGCAAGGCATGTGATCTGACACCAATAAGGGCTAGTTTCTCCTTCCTTCTAACAATCTGCAGAGCTGGATTTCTGCTCCCAGCGTCTGTCCAGGTATCCACCCCCATGAGCTGTGAATTCTTGGAAGGCCAAGAAGACTGGGACACAGGCTTCTCCCTTCCCCTGAGCTGAGAAGGACTATTTACAGAGGAAAGAGTGAGCTCCCAAGAGGCCAAGTGTTCCTTGGCCATTTGGTGGAGCCACATAGGAGGTGACCTGGGCTCTGAGAGTGGAATCCCCCATGTTAGACCAAAGCACTGAGATATGAAGACATTTGTTACTGTTGGCTCTGGTTGATAAATGTGGGAACCCAGACATGGAGTCTCTGACCAAAGAGTTTCCTAAAGGACAGGGTTCCAGGGCTCTCTTGAAGGAGGCTGGAGATCACAAGTCCTTCTTGGGATGAGAGCATCTGAGCCCGGCCCCCAGGAAACATGACATTTATATTTTATTTTTTAGCTTGAGTGTACACATGTGTGTGCATGCACGTGTATGTGTGTGTGTGTGTGTGTGTGTGTGTGTGTGTGTGCACGTGTGCGTGTGTGCACGCGCGTGCCTGTGTAAGCCAGAGTTCCACGTTGGTATTTTCCATCTTACATTTTGAGTCTGGGGTGACAGTGGGGGTGTCACTTGCTAACTCGGCCTGGAGCTCACCAATTCAGCTGCACTGTCTGCTGTGCTCCAGGGGTCCCCCCCATCTCTCCCTCCTCAGCATCAGGGTGACAGGCACCCGCTACTGCACTTGGCTTTTCACACAGTGCTGGGGATCCAAAATCAGGTCCTTGTGCTCATGTGTGTGACAAAGCTCTTTACCCACTGAGCCATCTCCCCAACTCCCCACCCCCCTTTTTAGTTTTTATGTAGGGATTTTCTCTATTGCTTTATATTTTATTTGAAGAACTTAGACCATGGAATTAGATCTGTTGCTGCCCCTGACTTCTAGCTCTTTCCCTGCCTAAATCCGTGTGGTGGCCTTGATAGTTACCCGTTTGTTGTTGGTCAGTGATAGAGCAAATATCCCTGTCTGTCTCACCAGGGCCAGCTGCCAGCCACTGTGTGTCCCACAGAGTCTCCCATTCTCCCCCAGGGGCCTTGTCACAGCCGGATGTATTCCGATACATCTAGTAGCTATACGTTTTAGAGCTCTCTTCAGCCTTGTAAAAGAGTTCGATCTGAATTCAGTTTGGGGAATGTAAACATCTCCTCTGGCTTTGCACGGCTGGGGTGGCCTGGCATGTTCAATGTAACCATTCTTTGCCTTGAGGAGGCGCCTGCATTTGGCCATCTTGAGGCACATTTTGCTCTTTTGGTCTTTAGACTATTTCTAGGTCTCTTTCTTACAAACAGGGCCACTGTGAAACCATTCTAGAACTTGGTGCCCCTGAACCAGTGGGGCCCCTGCTCAGCCAAGAAGGGCGTTAGCCATACCTAGTGTCTGGGTGGGTAGAGGGGGAAGGACCCAGGATGGGATACGGTGAGCCTCCCAGACAGGCCCCCTCCTGGGGCTCTTTGAGCTGCTGGCATGCAACTGGTTTCTGTGTGGGTCCGAATCTGTGGAGGGGGAAGAAGAAGATCCCAATGAGGTATCAACTTTGTACCACCATGGTCCTCAGAAGACAGTGACAAAAGCAGCCAGGTGGCTCAAGTTCAGAAAGGCAAAGAGACTTACTCAGAGCAGCATAGCTAGCTAAGAAGTGGCAGAGCTGAGATTTGAACCTGTGTTCAGACTCCAAGCTCAGAGCCCTTCCTGCTCCTGGTTAGCCACTTAGGTTCGGGTCTCAGCTTGGTCACAAGCTAATTGGGTACACCTACCCACCCACACACCCCCTGTGCTCCCTTTTGTATACTGAGGATCAGCACAGAACCACTAGCCTTAAGGATGATGTAACCTGCCAGCCCCTACCACAAGGTTGTCACATGGGTGCCCTACATGGCACCCAGTCCTCTGGGCTGCCACGGTCCATCTGGATTATGGCTAGATAAGGGCACACAGACCCATGTGTGCTGCCTGCCAGAATGGATAAAAAAAAGGTTTATCTCTGGCCTGGCTCTGGAGGGTGGATTCCAGGGGCAGCGGGCGGGAGTGCAGGGAGCTGGCCTCCTTTATGGCCTGGCTCCTGATACCACCCAGAAGCTGCAGTGCAGCCTGCTGTAGGAATGCCAGCCCAGGGCAGGCAGGGGGGCTGAGCCACACAGATCCGCTGGGGGAGATGTTTTGAGGAGGGTCAGGCAGGAACAGGATTGATGTGAAAACTGGGATACAGGGTACAGGGTTGTACCCAGCCTGAATTATCTCAAAGAACAGGGCAGGGTGGCTCTCCCTGCAGAGAGGACATACCCAAGCCCCTCGGGCCTGGCTATGTCCTTGCTGTGTGACTTAGGGCTTGCGCTGACCCTCTCTGTGCCCCAGTGTCCTTATAGCAAGGGTCTAGAATGGAAGGTGATGGGAAGAGAGAGCTAGGTGAGAGACCAGAGCCTGGTACATGCTAGAGCTGCAGGCTTGAGGTAGGCTGAATGCTCCGTGGACCAGCAGGACATGACCTTTACCCTGGAAATGGGCTGGAAGGTGAGAGACGATAGTCATGGAATCGAGATAGGGAGGGGCCAAGCCAAGATGGAGTCAACCAGTGATGACTGACTGCCGAGGGTCCCTGACATCTCTCTGGACTTTGGAGGCATCTGTCCTTGTTGCTGATGCTGAACCTTACACTTTTCCTGTTTGCCTCAGGACAGTGAGGGTACAGGAGGGGTCCGCACAATGGCGCTCTAACTCCTCTGAGCCCTGTCTCTTCTAAGCCCGGACTCAGGGGGTTCACAACTAAAAGGCTTCAGAAGTCCAGCACAGCTGGGATATGGCCGTTCACAGGGCTGCTCATCTGAGAACTGACTCTCACGGGGAGCTGGTAGGGCCCCGTGAGCCCGTGAGCCCAGAATCCGGCCTGTGGAGAGTATGATAAGGGGTCACCAGTGACATGCTCCTAGACTCTGCATCCCTGGGAGCAGATGGAAGATGGGTGGGGTGGCAGGCTGGCAGACTGGAAGCTCCTTCTGCCTATACAAGGCTTGACCCAGCCACTTGCTTTTGTTGTTTAGGGCTGATGGTGCCTGGAGAGCCAGGAGAGAGACCAGTGGCTGCAGGGGGATCGCAGCCAGTTTATGCAGGTGTTTCTGGAACCCTGCCTTACAGAACTCTGCAAATAGGGAAAGTTGTGTGGAAGTTTCCAGAAGAATGTAAAGACAGTTGGGGTCATTAGTGGGAGCCTGGGTGTTCGTGGGTAGAGCATGGACAGCTCATGGCTTGCCTATGTCCTCACTCTGCCACACCTTGCTTTGTGACTTTGAGCTTGTGCTGAGCCTCTCTCCACCTCAATGCCCCAGTGGCAAGAGCCTAGCATGAAGGGTGGCTGGGAAGAGAGAGGCAGCTAAGAGACCAGGGCCTGGTGTGTGCTGAAAGCTACAGGTCTGAGGTGGGGTAAGTTGGATGTTCTGTGGACCAGCCCAACGTGGTGATATCATGGGGGGTGGTGCTGGAGGAGGCAGGGAGAAGGGATCAAGTTCTGACCCAGGCCTTCGCACTTCTGGAAGGTTACCCACCTTAAGGAGCCCCGACCCTGGTGACACCTGGCTTTAGACACGTGCACTGGTCCATGTGGTCCCCTCCTACCCAGTGTCCAAGGATGCCTTTCTGTTCCTCTATGCCCTCTCAGTAGGCCAACACAGTGGGGGCAAATCATGTTCCCAGGGGGCAGTGGACCATATCCACTTTAAGACCTTTGCACAACTGGGCTCACTGCTGGCTGTGTGCCCTAGCATACAGACTCAGTCATCTCTGGTCTGACTCTGGCCTGCTTACCTATCAGACCTCAGCTTCTAGGGCTTTCTACATGCCAGTCTGGGCCCTTCCTCTGCCATCAGGATTCCTGTTTAGCTCCCCTGCAGATCTGTGGTTCCCAGGCTAGTCTCACACACTGTGTGAAGAAGTGAATTAATGAATGAATGAATGAATCAGTCAATCACTGCCTCATCTCCTCCTTAGTCCTTCTTATATCCCTTAGGATGGGTAGGCTGACCCAACAACCCATGAGAGGAAACAGGCTTAGGGCCTTGGCTCCTCTCCCTGGTGAAGGATCCTGACACGTAGGAGGTCTTGGGAGAGAAACCAGACCACGCTCCAATAGGCAGTGGGCGTGTCCACCTTTACTCCTGCCTATCTTTTTAAGGGACATCCCTCAAGTCACACCTCCTCTTGAGAGCCTGGGGTTCCTGATGCTAGCTCCCTTCTCTAAACAGCCAAATGCTGGGAGGCCTAAGGCAGAGGCCAAGTGAAAAGGCCAAGGATTATCTCAGAATCTTCTTTTACCTGGAGCAGAGAAATCCTGAGGCACAGCGGGGAGCTGGTGGTAGCCCCAAAAGAGAAGGGCACCAGGGGCCTTTAGCAGGCCTGAAAAGCCACACTTACTCCCTGTTGCTCCACTGTCTACTTCCTCAGGTCTTAGTTGCCTCTTCTATGAAACGGGATGGCCGTGGGGACCTGCCTTAAACATCTCGCAAGCGGCAGGCACAGAACGGCTGATGGGTGGAGCGTGGGGAGCCTCTGGAAGGGGCAGCCCTGCTTGGGCTCAGAACTTGAACCCTCTAGAGCCTGGTTGGCTGTGAGGTGGTGAGCAGTCGCTGAGAGAAGGGAGCCTTAAATGGGGATAAACTCTTCTCTGGAAGGGAGGGCCTAGGGAGACCAGAGGCAGTAACGCTGCATGCTTCCCCAGTTAGACCCAAGTGTTCAGAGCCTTCTCCTCTCCCTCACCTGACAGGGGCTCCCGGAGAAGATGGCTTCATACACACTGGGGCTCTGAGCCCTATGCCTGGCCCATCTCTCCAAGCCAAGGGGTCCGGCAGGCAGAAGGAACTAGTCATCCTCACCATGCCTGGTTGGCCTCTCTTTTTTCCCTGTGTTGAAGTTTCTAAAGCTTTGCCAATCTCCAAGCAGAGTGTCAGCAGGGTTCCTACTCTGTGGGGCTAGGGCCTACTGTGTGCAAAATATATAAGTGGTGTTAAGAATCTGGGAGACTGCCAGGAAAGGCCCAGCAGAGCTGGGGAGGGAGAGCTGGAGCGGCAGCCGTCATGGTTGTCACACGTTTGTTAAAGGGCAAGGAACCTCTCAGGACCTAATCCTTGCCTTTGGGAGCCGTTCTACCCGGGAGCTCTGAGCCGTGGCCAATGCGTCCACGGCCCTCCTAGCGACAGCCCTTCTGTCTAGCCTCATTGTGGTCCTCGAGGTGGGTGGCATAGGTCCAGTCACACACCAGGAAACAGACCAGTGAAGCGACGTTCTCCACCTCGCCTAGCTAGTTCAGTGCCAAAGAATCTGTACTGATGCAGAGAGACGTCCACACCCCGAATCCAGTGTGAATCTCTCTGTAGTTGGGGCTGGACAGCCTCAGAGCAGCTTTTATGGTGGACCACCATACAGCTCTGGCACATCCCTAGACCTCTCTGAGCTCTGAATTGTGGGTCTTATAAAAGGAGATTGGGCCGGATGGTGGTGCACATCCCTAATCCCAGCACTTAGGAGGCAGAGACAGGGGCAGGGGCAGGGGCAGGGGCAGGGGCAGAGGATCTCTGCAAGTTCAAGGCCAGCCTGGTCTACAGTGTGAGTTCCAGGATAGCCCTGTCTGGGGTTAGGAGAGGAGAGGATGACCTTAGCCAGTGTACCATGGGTTTGTAAGATGCCTACTATAAACCATACTAGCTGCCCCACAAGACAAAGAGCCAAAGCAAACTGATCTGAACAGGGTGAATTGGGCTGGCACCAACAGGGATAGACACGAAGTAGCTGTCCTAGGGTGTGAGGGGATGGGCTGCCCCTCCCACTGTGGACCGTGTGTCCTGGTGGCAGCTGGATAGGTCACCTCTCCTGCCTCTTCCCCCACTCGTACTCTGGCTAACACTGTGAGGGAAGGCACTGTTTTTCTTCCTACTACCTGAAACAGATCAGAGGCACACGCTTTGATCTGCCTTCAAGCACTCATCAGCTTCAGAGGCAAGATGACATTGACCTGTGCCACATAGGCAGATCTGATAGGGACGTCCCAGATGGTTCAGAAGAGAGTGCCTGGGCATGGCAGGCTAGGACACAGGCAAGACTTTGGACCTCCCTGAGGCCACTTGGAACCCAAAAAGCAGAGCAGTCCATCCTCCCCACAGCTTTTGGCTTCTTCATGTGGTTTGGGGACTTGTCCTTGTGGCTCCTGTCTGCAGAGAAGCAAGCCCCTGACTCCCCACTTCACTCTCAAGACAAGACACAAACCACATGAGCAACACAGCCCCTGCCCGGACCTGCCCAGAGTAAGCGGCTGGCTGGACAGTTAGGGTGGGCACCATTTTGGGAAGCCCTTGAGGGGTGAGAATCAGGAAGGAACCTGCAAGTGGGCTCCACCCTTTGGGCCTCTAGCCCCGGCTGCTGGGCTGGGAGGGTGGCCTGGGATTGGGAGGTAACAACTGCAAAGGTTCAGGGGAGCCACAGGCTCTGAAGATAGAAATCTATGCAGCAGGCGGTATGGGTGGTTAGGTAGAGCCAAGGTCCCGGTATGGAGCAAGGCCTTGATTTCTAAAGTGAGTAGTCTGGTGTGCTCTGTAGAATGGGGACCATGGCAGCCTGGGAGCTGTGTTGGTGGGTGGCACTCAGACAGAGAGCTTCAGGCAAGGACAGTGGCCGCAGCTGTGTGTGAGAACTTGATGCTACGGGAAGAGTCGAGGCAGCACAGTGATCCCGTGAGTTTGCACAGTTTCTACCTTTGCTCTAGGGCACATAAGACTGAAGGTGGCTCTCCGGCTCACCAGAGACGAGCTTACAAGAGGTGGCAGAGCCAGAAAGTAGCCCCAGGAAGAGTGGCTGACCTTGAGGACTCTATCCACAAGTCTGGCTGACCCTGACCCTCAAGGTCACAAGCATACCCTGCTCCTGCCCAGCAGAATGGCACCAGAGCTAAAGACAGGCAGCAGGGAGCCACTGAAGTTACTTAGTATCCAGGTGATGGCTGAGACTCTCCAATATCTCCCTCAGGTCTCGCTATCCCTTGCTCAGCGTGCCCTGCCCTTGCCCTGTTGAGCCCTGCTGATGGGAAAACAGATCCATTCTTGCCGGTGGGGTCTCATCTGTCGCATCAAGGTCTGTTTCTCTTCACATGCCCTTCTTCCTCTCCTCCCAGCCTCGCCAAATTCAGTGTTTAAAAATAACCCTGAGCTCTTAGAGCAGCAGTCCCCAGCTGACCCACAGAGAGGGTGGGCCGTGCGGTTGCATGCTGACCGTGGTCCTGGACCCTGATGAACCTCAGTCACTCTCAAAGACTCAGGTCTTACTGTTGGTGGCAGAGCTGCCATTTTAGGCAGTTGACAGCTTTTTCAAAGTGCTGAAACACACAGGGAGAAATCTCAGAGGAGCCTACACCTTGCGCTCCCCGGGGGCGGGGGGGGGCTCTTGAGCCCCCATGCTGTTTTGGCACTTGGAGGTAGAATGCTCTTTGCCTCCTGTCTTCGGGCTGAGTGGCTGTGTAAGATTGGGCAGTTCACTCTACCTCTCTGAGCCTTTGCCTCCTCTTGGATGAACTGGTCTGTGGGTATTGGGTTAATGTGGACATTAGCCAAGGTAATAGAGTTGTGTGCCGAGTAGATCATGTTCTGTGGTAGCCCAGCCAACATAAGGCAGCTACCTCTAGGGCTGTCACAGTCCTCAGAGGCAGGACAGACCTCGTTCAGTCCCTGTCCCTCTCCAGTGTTGTGAAATCCAGCAGATGTCACTTTTCTTCGTGTCCCAGATTGGGGCATCTAATAGTGACCCTCTCTCCCGACCTAGGATGACAGTCCTGGTAGACTTCTCCGAGGCCAGACCCAGATGAGGGTTAAGCACTCAGTTGAACCATGGAGCTGAAAACCATTGAGACCTTTGAAGGCTTGGGTCACAGTCAGACTCAGCCACAGGGTCACTAACTGTGGGCAGGATCTGCTGGGCCACAGGCTGAAGTGTACACACAGCTGGCCCTGAGGATGGCATCATGCCACTGTCCCGGAGATGCCTGAGGATCTGAGGCTGGGATCCGATAGAGCCAAGATTCCCACAGGCCTGGGAACCCTAAGCTAAGACCCCTTACTTAGACCCTACAGTCAGGCACTAGCCTAGGACCATTCAGGCTTGACCGAGGAACCCAGGAATGAGCCCTCTAAAGTCCAGCTTTGGATACCAGGAACCACCCACCCCCACCCCTTGGACAGTGACTTCCATTTCAATGTGCTGAACCCAGGGTCTGGTCTATTCTCAAAGTCCTGGGATCCATGAGTGTACATCTCAGAGGGAGCCAGTGGCATGCAGTCCACAGAAGGCCTCACACAGACCGTGGATGCTGATTCACTATAGAGGGTAAAGTGGGCTCTAAGTCCATTTTGCCTCCTGTCTCAGTGGCCAGCAGAGGGAGGAGAACCTAGCAGGGAAGTAATTGATGTCAGGAAAAGATGAGGTCTCATGGGTCTGGGCTAAGGAGCCAGTTGAAATAAGGGCAGACTTTCTGGAGGGGGCTGTACTTCTGGGACTCCAAGACAGCAGGACCTGGGCTCACCCCAGTGTGAATGACAGCCTCAATATCAGCCAATAGACTGGGGCTTTGCAGGGGCTGGAAACTGACCAGCAGGCTGAGGTGGGTGCCTCTTGCTCAAGCCCAGAAGCTCTTAGATTAGCACCCTCCAATCCCCTCCTCCATACAGAGACAGAAGTGGGGCAGCCTCGCCTCTCAGGGCCTCTCAAGCCAGGAGGCCGGGCTGGGCATCTGGAGACTCAGACAGCCTCTGGAGGCCTCACCTTCTCTGCCTGACTCTATATAGTGTAAGGAGCCCTAAGGGACGTGGGCACCTCGGAGGCACTTTTTCCTCATGGTGCATTTTTCAGAGCTGACCCTGTGGGTTTCCACATGGAAATCTTTTCCTAAATGTTCTCAAACGCCTGTTCTTCTTCTTGGGAGGGCCAGGATGGGAGGCCAAGTACAGAGCAATTAAGCAGCTTAGGGCTCTAGAGGAAATGGAAAGGCAGGCAGGGTCAGAGGACTCTTCCCCAGGGAAGTCCTCCCTGGGGCTGGAGGAGCTGTGCCACCATCGGGACTCGGTCCTGGGCTTTGGTGACATTTGTATGTTAGTCAAGCTTGTCCTCTTCCTTGGGCAAATTAAACTGTCCAAGATCAGCACCCGTCCCTAGAGGGGAATGGACACACACACACACACACACACATACACACACACACACCTCAAGGTTCAGGCTACTGAGATATATATGGGGCTCTTCACATATATGCCTGGCCTAGAGCTAGTTGTCAAACTCCGCATCACCCCAATGTCCATCAGCACACCCTGGGTCTCTGATCCCGATGGAAGCAGAGTACAGTGCTCCCCTCTGTGACCAGGTGGAGAGTATCTGAGGGCGAGATGGCACGCAGCTCGCAGCTCGTTGCAGAAGGCTGAGCTAGGGTCTGGGACAGTGTGGGCTGAAAGAGAGGCACTTCCCTGTTGCCTGGGCATGACCCTTCCCATGTTGAACTGTTTTATTGGCAGGGCACTTGGGCATTGTCCCAGACTGTCCTTGGGAAGCTGATCTTTGCTGTGGAGACCCCAAAACTCTGTGAAGGGGCTGTGGTCTGCCCTGAAGATGGCAGGGATTGGGAGGAGGGCATAATACAGCCAAGCTGGGGAGAGGCCCAAGGTCTCCTACCTATGCATCACGTAGCTGTGGTCATCAAATTCTGGGTCCCTATTTCTATAGATGTGACTATTCTGGGCTAGATCACTCATGTTTATATTTCTGAGTCTGTCATATTTCCACAAACACAATGTCCAGCAAATTCTTCCCTAGGGTAGATTGTTTCAGAGTCCCCTTTTCTGTCATTTATGCAGCACTGAGAATCGAACCCAGGACCTTTCCCATGCCTGCCAAGCACTCTACCACTGAGCTACATCCCCAGCTCATTGTCTTCTTTTTTAAGGCTGAGTAATACTTCATTGTGTGCGTACATGTGGTTTGTATATCCCCTCTTGTCTGTGGAGATTTGGGTTATTTTAGCTGCTATAAACAAAAGCTGTGGTTATGGGGCTGTGGGTACACGGTGGAGCCTCTGCTGTGGTCGGAGTCTCCCTGTGAGTGCTGTGAGTGCTGTGAGTGTTGTAGCTTCCACTCTGGGACACACACCATCAGGAAAGGCTTCCTTCTCCACTGCTTGCTTTCTACTTCCTTGACTGCTGTCCCTGGTGCCTAGAAGGGCAGCCAGGCCAACATGTACTTGCAGAAAGGTAAATGGAAGTCACCCTTAGAGACAGAGCAGGGAGACAGGGTCCGTAGCCCTGAGATAGCAGAGGTAGAGGACTTGTCATCCCCCTCCTCCTAGACACTTTGGATGGATGGTGATTTCACCACCTGAGCCACCGGCATCTTTTGATTAAGTCTCATTTTGCCGTGAAAAGCAAAGGAGGTGCCGGGGCTGCCGGGGGAAGGTCACTCATTCCAGAGAGGAAATTGGATGGAGGTGTTTGTTATCCTCCATTCGCCCGCCCCGGCTCCAGCAAGCTCCTGCTGACTGCTGCCTGTCTGCCGTCCCTCCTCTGCGGGTAACAAAGCAAGTGTTGCCGAGACTCTCTGTCTTACACAGGCAGCGCCGGACGGGTCAATGCCAGCCGGATGATGACCAGTTGTGGCCAGCGGTCCCGGAACGTGCTCGCAGTATTCTCCCTGTTGTTTCCTGCAGGTAAAACTTCTGTGGAGCTCTGCATGTCAACAGGACAAGGGTACTTCAGTCTCTGGATGATGTTTCCCAGCCCTGAGATGAGCTTGAGATCTGTGGGATGCTGCAGGGCAGTGGGGCTGCCGGGAGCCTGCAATTCATGTTTGCTCCTCTAGTTCTGCAACTTAGAACTGAGCCTGGAGATCACACCTAGTGTGTGTGTGTGTGGGGGGCAGGATTCAGACCCCAGGGGCTCTGCAGCTACACCCTCCTGGTGTAGCTGACACTGCATGCAAGCTTGGACTCACAGAAACTAGATCCTCCATGCCTCCAAACTAGAGCTGAGCCAAGACCAGAGACAGCCCAGCACAGCCAGCCAGGACCTAGTCAGAGCCTAGCCCTTCACAAAGGCTCTCGTGGCCCTGTCTGTCTGTCTTACTCCTCCGTCTCCATATCGTTCTGTCACTTTGTATATTTTTCCACGTCTCTGTGCATCTTTCTTATGTGCCCCTCTGTTTCTTTCATATATCGCTTCCATATGTCTCCGATCTCTTCCTCAGTTGCATGTCTCTCTGTCTCTTTCCTGTTGTGTGTGGCTCTGTCTCTCCTTTCCGACCCTCCCCACATGGTGGCTAAACTATTGCTCAGGACTGGTGGCTTCCTTCCCTCATCCTTTGCTTGGGATGTAACTTGGAGGGAGATTGTGATAGGACTCCCAGGAGAGCAGAGTAAAGGCCAAGCTGAGGCCAGAGTCTGGGGCTACCACCTCTCCAGCTCTTCCTATGTGAAGGCAGGACCATGGAGGGGGGGCCGATAGCCCCTGCTATCTGCTGTGTCTTCCTAGCTCTTCCCTATGTAATGGGGGGG
>JADRCD010234844.1:0-15742 GCA_019843815.1 Montemys delectorum
TGCTGCAAACTTCAGTCCCCTGATTTGTGAAGCTAGAAATAAAAACTGTCATGTGCATCAAAATCAAAAAGAAGAAAATAAAGGAAAGAAAAGAAAAAAGAAAATATCATCCTGAATCCTGAGTGTGATGTCTGAGATCCAAAAAGACATGCATGGTATGTACTTACTAATAAGTGGATGTTAGTCAAATGGTATAGAATATCCAGAATACAGTCCACAGCACTCAAGAAAGTTAACAGGCTGAAGAACCCAAGTGAGGTAGCCTCAAACCTCCTTGGGAGGGAGAAGAAAACAGAGGGTAGAGGGAGGGAGGGACCTGAGTGGGAGACGGGAATGGAAAGGAAACAGGGGAATAATGAAACAATGACAGTGTTTCAAGTGATATCCTCCCCAAAGTCCAGAAATTCATACACACACACACACACACACACACACACACACACACACATACAAAATCACACACACACAAAATCACACACACACACATCAGATACCCATTACACGCACTATGCACATCACATACAGACTACTGATACACACAAACTACACACACAGAGACATACCTATACCATATGTTATACAATACACAACACACACACACACACACACACACACACACACACACACACACCAAATACATACTCCCAATTCAGCTTGTCATTGAAAAAAGTCAGTCCCACTGACTGATTTGATTTGAAAGGTGTATTCAGCACTTAAAGCAAAAGAGGACAAGAACAAACTTTTTACATTTCTAATTTTCCTAAAACAAAGTCAGTGGTTAACTATTTCAAATATTATGGAATTATTATAAATGTGTCTACCAGAGGAGAAAAAGCAAAGACTTTGTGATGCTCATAATGAATGGAGACATGAGTGTAACTGGTTGATCTGCAATAAAAGTAGATTGAAGTCATCCTGAAAAATGCCCTGAGCTGAGCAATGGAACAGGATGCACAGGCTACTGATGTCATCTATGCCTGATGGGCACAGGCCACTTAAGCCACAATAACGAAACCCAAGTTTAGTAAACCCCCTAACTGTTTTTTCTTTGAGAATCCTCCTTGCCACATACAAACAAGTGAATATAATTTTGAATAACCTTCTAAGGACAGAATTTTTTTTCCATGAAAAAGGAATGATGTATGATGAATTTGCATAGAATATCTCAATTATGGACACATGTTACCTGTGCTAGACATGCACCTTTCTGAGCAGATCAGAGAAACTGATTCTGAGAAATCAGTTGCACATAATTCTTAGCTGTGAGTTATGGTACAGAATCAAATAAGCGACCCTTTTTTTCTGCAGTCAGAATTTGTGGATCTAAATGTAGACTGGTAGATGGGAGTATGCTTAGGCAGTACTTGCTAAGTGCTATGTGTAACTTGTAGACATGTAAATGTCACGACATTTCCATGTATTTGCTCATTTTATTTTGCAGGAAGTTTCTGAGGTGGGAAGTATTATTCTGTTTTTATTTTTTCAAATGAGGAACTGGGGCTGGGAGTGGAGGGTAATTAAATTGTCCAAGGTCAAAATGTTAGTAAGCAACAGACCCAGGAAAATTCCATAACCACATTTTTTTCATCTAATTATGTTGATGTCTGTTTCATAAATAGTCATCTTGGTGCACAATCCAGGATATAGTATCATTCAAATCAAGTTGAAATCATGCTTTATAGAAAAGAAATTTTGTACTTTTCTGAGATAAACACATTGCAAAATGCCATACTATATGATCAAACTAAAACTATTTTTATTATTTTTAAGAGTGACTTGGACATTTAAAATTGTTGGTCAGTGTAAAAATGAATATTACTGAATGTACAACAGTAAATGGATATGTTCAAAAGCCACAAAGTGGGAATGTCTGCCTATATTAATGGTAGGTATTGATTTGAATGAACAGGCTCACAACTAACAGTAATAAACTTACATACATGTATACATACATACATAAATGCATATATAAGTGAAAATACATTAACAAACATACATGATCTATTGTAGATATACTGCTGTTTCTGTGAGAATACATGAGTATTTGTGCTGTGTGAAAACTAGTGCAGGAGGGCGGGGATCCTTCTATAAGAGAAAAATGTTTAAGAATTTGGTTTTGGAAGAATGAGATTCAAACAAGAACAATATGTGTTTCCTAAGTACCCTTGCTGACTGCTCCTGAGAAACACTAGAAAAGGATGAAGAACACCCATGGATCACAAAAACAAAGCTTCTGCCAGACCCTGAAAGGTCTGCATGCATTTTTTGATGCTCTACAAAAGAGATTAATTTCATTATTTAGATCATGTACATATGTATATATGTATATATGCATATATGTGTATGTGTCTGTGTGTATATGAAAATATTGAAAAAGCACATATACACACACATATAAACAGGACCCATAAAACACAAATCAGGAAACAATAATGAATGTACAAAAGACTAGTGAGATAAAAGATACCAAAAGAAAGTAATATGAGACAAAAAAATATCTACAAAACAACAGTGGGTTTGTTTCATGTTGCCAGACATGGGGTCCTCCTAAAGGAAGTGTGGTTTATATGGCCAGTGAGAGAACGTTGGAAAAATTGATTATTTTTCTTTGTAAGGAGTTGTCAGTTGAGGATACCTTCTTGGTTAGGATGGGAGTCCTTGTCCACTTCCTTGTTCAGCACTGTGATCCTTTCTGGCTTGAACCTGAGCAGGTGGCCTTTGTCTCCTTGAATTTACACATGCACCCATTCTATTTTCTCTGAAAGACACTGCTTTCTTGTTTCATTCATCCCATTTGGTTGTTACAATCATTTTACATCCTCTTTTGCATAGCTCCCTGAGTTCTGAGAAAAAGAATTTGATGAAGGCATCATCTTTAACACAGAGAGTTCCAAAGTATCTTTTTTTTTTTTTGCACATTGTCTACATGTGTGTCTTAGTGATTGTCTGATTGCAGAGATACCATGACCATGGCCACTCCTCTAAAAGAAGCAATTAGTGGGGGTGAGGTATAGAGTAGTACAGTTTTATAAGCTCACATTTATAATCTCAAAGCTCATTCCCAGTGACACACCTTCTCCAACAACACCACGTCCCTCAATTCTTCCCAAATATTTCTACTACCAGGTGACTAAACATTCGAAAATGTAAGCCTATTGGAACCAATGTCATTTAAACCATCCATTACAGGTTCTCTTAGTTTTCACCTACTGCAAGAGTAAACTTCTCTGATGATGGACAGGTGAGACACTGATCTTGAGTACAATATTGTTAGGAATTAGTTTGTTGCTATGCTCCTATAGCAAAACAGTAGTATTTGATTTCCCCTAGGCCCATGGCCTATCTAGTCTTAGGTTCTTGTCCACCCAAGCAGTGTCAGGAATATATTCCATCTCATGGAGTTGCCTTAGATCCAATCAAGTAAAGCACAGTTATTCCTACAGCATCTGGGCCACTATTATATTGGAATATCATCCAGGTAGGTCACCGTTGTAGACTGCAGAGTTTGTTCTTGGGTTAGGGCTACATTTCTCCCCGGATACTGTACAGAGTACCTTACAGTACAGTGAGCACGACTCAGTAGAGGTGAAAGTTTTAATAAGGCACCAGCACAGATTCTCTGCATTTCATGAGATATGTAAGTGTTGTCTTCATGCATAGGGCCTTACCATAAGTTTGTAGAGAGCCACTAATAAGTAAATAATATTATGTTGTATAAATATAACATTTACTTTATCCGTTCATCTGATGATGGACATCTGGTCTGTTTCCAATTTCTGGTTATTATGAGTAGAGCAGCAGTGAGCAATCATGAATAAGTATCTCTGGATTGGGTCCTTCAGGTATGTACCAAGCATGGTATAGTGCTATCTTTCTATCTCTATAACCTCACACACACACATATATATTTTTTCCCAGCTTCCTGAGAAAGCAACACACTGATTTCCATGATGGCTGTACAAGTCTGCACTCCTAGCCTCAGTAGATGAGTGTTCCCCTCTCCTCACATCCTCTCCAGCATGAGCCATCATTTGTTGTATTTATGTTGGCCAGAATTCTCTAAAAATTTTATTGTGAAATAGAGATTCAGGGCACAGTAAATTAAGGTCACAAAGGCCTTCGCTCACTCAGACATATAGAGCCATATTTCATACCAGCTACATGGTCTAGGTCTGCTCCTTCAACCCCTCTAGTCTCAGAACTTTGTGGTAAATAGTCACTTACAAGACTTGCTCTCTTAGCCCTTGCCACAGAACTGTGTTTACTGTGTTGCCATGTGGAGTAATGCAAAGAGCCTATTTAGAGATGGTCCTTCAGAACTTGTTCATGTATCTATTTTAAGTAGACCACTGAGGGAACTATTTATTACGCAAACACTGACCTCTTTATAATGAACCTCAAGAGAAATCTCAGGAGCAAGAACAGATATCTGCTACTGCCCTGAAAACAACAAAAATGCTGTTGAAGAAACAACAAGGCCTCTTTCTGAAGGTTTCAGAAAATTTCAGCATGATTTTAGGCCTAATCTAGGTTGTGTATACACTCTCAAAGTTTTCATTATCATCCTGTTTCTTTTCCTCCATGCTGGCGCTTTGTTAATCTTTCATGAGGTTCCAATGTCTGCCTTCATTCCTATTGTATGTACCACTGTAAGTCACAAACCTGTTTTGGAGGAAAGTTGATAGTGAATATCAATTGTCTTATTGTAAGCATGTTGCTTTATCAGCATTCAATGGTCAATCACATTTTACCTTAGGGAATATGATATATGCTAGGCTTTTTCAACTAGTAAAATAATGACTTAGTTTAGGTGTCTTCTAAGAATAGCCCAACAGTGAGAAAATAGGATGTCATAGATGTCGTAACTTGCCCTAAGAGTTTATCTAGATGTTTGATTCAATCATTTTAGCCTTTTTAGTTGCCTATGCAATAGCTCTTACAACAACTGATTTGGGATGTCCAATTGTGAAGAACTTTGGGTCATTCCATATAGACAGTTGACTGAGTAACTGACTAGAAAGCTGGAAAATGCTGGAACTTCGTTTTATGGCACTTTAAGATTAAAGAAACCAGTAAATCCTATAAAGTAAACTATACAATAGGTTAAAGGCCTAAATTTTAAAAATGAATTTTTTTTTTTGAGACAGGGTTTCTCTGTGTAGCCATGGCTGTCCTGGAACTCACTCTGTAGACCAAGCTGGCCTCGAACTCAGAAATCCGCCTGTCTCTGCCTCCCAAGTGCTGGGATTAAATGCATGTGCCACCACTTCCCGGCTAAAACAATGAAATTTAAAACATATTTGAATTTAGTATAAGAAAAACAGTTACAGAATGTCTAAGCAGACATAGCCTTCTCAGGTATGTGGAGAATGTTACCAAGAAAGAGAAATAGAGAGACTTGACTCTGCCAGGCAGAAAAAGGTGTATGAAGAAAAGCATAAGACATTTTAAGAAGAGAAATGAAAACAAATACTCAGAACCATAAACCTTTGCACAAAGATGTGAGGGAGCTGAAACCTCACCCCATTTTCTTCAAATTGGGAAGAAAACCTATGCTTGAGCATTCTACGAATAGCAAAACAGGAACTGAGAAAAGAGGAAGAGCAGCAGAAGCAGATGGAGGTGTGTGATCTTGTGGAGCAGAGATTAGAAGATGCAAACACAAATAGGCATTAGGCACCTTGCTCCACTGAGACTGGTGAGGGAGAAGCTGCCTAGCTGCATGCTGGCAAAGCGGCAGGCTCTTTACTTTCTCTTCGTGAAATAGAAATCAACTCGCTCATGCTAATTGATGTGACCTTTTGAAATGGATCCTAAACTAACTTCTGAAAAGCACTTAGCCGTTGACGAAGCAGTTTCCCTTCAGGAGTCTGTCCTCGCAAGAGAGAAATATGTTTAAGGCTGTTTATAGGAGATATTTTGTTCATCTGTAAGAGAACTTTAAAATAAAGGAAGGTATGAAGATGTATTGTGCCTAAGCTCAAAGCATGGTCATGAAGTAAAATCAAGTCAGAATATAATCTGCTGTTATAAGTACTGATTTATATTATAGTATGAACAGCATGATCTAATCATTGAGAAACAGGAAAGCTGGCTTCTGAGAGTCCTGCCTCTTTTGAAATTGTCAGTTTGGTCTTTATACTTATATTTAGAACATTTTATTGAGATCTATGTAACATGAGAGGTTGTGCATTTGTATTTATTATAGTTTGGAAATGAAGACCCAGCAAACCAGTTACAATGATTTTCTGTGCCCTAAACCCAGGTCACACCACCAAAAGTTTTTTCTGTCGCCTCTAAGATTATTAGGTTTGGTCTCCTGTTACCTTGCCCAGATATTGCTAGACTATCAGTGCTTTTCCTTTAACATCTATGGAGAAATTTTATTATTCTCAAATTTTAAAAGAAATGGAAAAGAAGTTCTGGATAGGAGCTTTTAAATGGGGATGTAATGTGGGGAAGAGGAGACTCCTCATACTTTACAAGAAAAAGTGGAGATAATAAAATCTGTATAGATGAAATACTTACCACCCGAACACTCCAGCCCAGATATTTCATAACTCAGAAGGGTTTCCCCATATTTATAAAGATAATAAGATGTGTTTATCCCAGAAGCTGTATGTGAAGTTCAAAGGCATTACACCAAAGATAGTATTTCAGCAAGAAAACAACACAGTACTACCCAACACAAACAAAACATGACTTTTCACAACGAAAAGACTACACCAAATTAGTGAGTTTGACTTCAGAATCATTTTCTTGGAAATTATGTTGACTTTTTAACATTTCCCAATTTTGGGGTTTTGAATTTTAAAGGGGCTGGGGGTGGTGGTGTTGGTGATAAACAACCAAAATGATCAAGGCTTGGTGACCTACACCTGTAACAGCTTCAGGTGGAAGAAGAAGGGGGGAGAAACTTGTGAATTGTGGACTAGCCTGAGCTACAAGGTATGACTTATCTCAAAGAATAAAATGAAGGAAAGAAGAGAAGAGATTCAAGGGAGATTGGAAAAGGCAATGCAGGGGCAGGAGGAATGTCTCTGAAGCTAGTGGAGAGTTGGACGAAGTGGGGTAAATGGGACAGAGACACTAGATAAAGGAGTAATGCAAAGTTGTGGAGACATTGGCAGCACACACCGGGCACAGGAGTTATCCACAGTCACAGAGACATCAGCAGTACGAAGGTGAGAGGAAGGTACTGGGTGAGAGAAACTGGGAACCAGCAGAATTTCTTCATCTGCTTCAAGATGTTGCTATGTCCAAGTGATATAGCCATGGTTTGCCATGGTTCAAATTGATGACAAGGCCAGGAATGTTTTCTCTTCCACCAGTGGCTATATTTCAATATTGTGTGGCAGGTTCTCATCTTAATTAGCCTCTGAGTCGAGGACAGCTTGGTTGAAACTCACCCAGGAGGCTCGTGGGCAACCCACTTACACCCCTGCATCCCAGCGGATGCCACTCACAGATGGCCAATTTCCCCCCACAGAGTGATTATTTTCATCATTGGTGAATAAAGCCCAGGGATTTTATTATGAAACCTTTGTCCTGAAGTAACTTGCTCGGAAGCACACAGTAAGTGCAAAATCTCTCAGTAAAGCTTCAGCTCTTGGCTCCGAGGACTGCTCCTACCAAACAGCTCTTTTATCCTTAAAGAGAGTAGGCGCAACGGAAATACTCTGTAATATAATCAACTAGGTTCTAAGAGCACTTTTTTTTTCATTCCTTTAAAAATGTTTTCCTCTGTCTAGGTCTCTTTTGAATCAACAATATAAAAGCAAATCAATGCTGCTCAGCTGATGTTCAGTACATCCCACACTGATAATGTGGAGGATGGTTGCGCACACGCCTTACTCACAGTGCGGAAAGTGAGCAGAAAATATGAGCTGTCTGCACAAGATTGAAGAAACGTCGTTGACACTTCCTGGTGAAGGCTCCAAACCTGTCCTTCAGCTCAGTATCGCTCTAAATGTGACTTCGTGTTTAATGAAGCCTTGGGAAAAGATCAGAAATGGATTGGTCAGTCTAAAAGTAGGAGCCACCAGGCAGACGCTGCAAGTATTCCTACTCATCTCTTACAGTCTAAGTGTTTTCAGATTCCTAGAACATTGTGAATCTTTCCTGCATTTCAAAACAACGCTTTATAAAATTACAACTGTAAAATACGATTTAAACTGAACCATGGTAACATCAGTTATGTAATTTAGGCTAATCTTGAGGAACGCTAGGCTATACTTGTTTGTTTTTAAGGAATATTAGATGACTAGACAGAATCTATCATAGTTTAGACATGTCTTGAGATAATTCCACGGCTCAAACTCCTTCTTATTGAATCTGTAGGGGTTCTTTCAAACCTACTCCCACTTCTCCTGATCTGTCTCAAAATGTTGTGATGGCTGAAGTAAGGAAACAATGACAATTTTGCAAAGAACTTATTTTTTTTATTGAAAATAGATTTCACTTCAGATGGTATATTTTGGTTATAGTTCCCCTCCCGCTACTCCTCCCAGTTCTTCCCTGTCTCTTCTCCCATTCACATTGACATCACTTCTGTGTAAGAAAACAAATTGGGATTTAAGGAATAAAAATAAAATAAAATAAAACAAACAAACAAACAAACAAAAAACAAAAGTGGAAATATGACCAAACATCCAACCACACAAAGAGTCAAGGAAAAGCACATGACATCTGTATAGATACAGTGACACTCCCATTCATACACACAGGACTCCTATCAAAATACAAAACTGGAATCCTTAATATGTACACAAAAGACATGTAGGAAAATAAAGAAAAAATGGAGAAATCTACCTCAACTGAAAGCTTCATCCCTTCTACATGCTGTTCAGAATGATAGAAGAAGCTATGCATGCTACAAGAAAAGTGAGCCTCAACCTCCCATGACTATGAACTACAAGCTACAGCAATAAACTGCCTGCAAATATGTGTCTGTAAGTGCAGTAGTGGCACACATGTTAGGGAAGTATTCAACTACTTTTGAAAATATTGCATTAAGGCCTGCTCTGTGAAGTGGAACTCATACTTGACTGTGTCTAGAAAGGTCAAAGCCATTTAGGGAGAGTCTACTACTATTATTCTGCTTTATGGATATAGCAATAAAAAGGCTCCTAATGATACATTATTATAGCCATAAAGCATCAAACATCATTCAGCTTTTATAATAAAAGCATCTTATTGCAGTATATAGCAGTAAACACCAAGACTTAGAAGTGGCTCAGCTATAAATGGGATGTCTATAGCATTTCTCACCCCCCGCCCCCAACACCTCAGGGCTCACGGATCTATGTTGAAATGAGAGCAGAGAGAATGAGAGTCAGAGGTGGTGACTGGCTACATGGAAACACTGCCTTCCAGACATAACATGGCAGAACTTACAGAAACAGTGACAATATGAACAAGACCAATCTACTCAAACTCAAGACAGATAAAATGACAGCCTGGAAGAGGAGACATGAGGATAAAGCCGGACCCATAGCTGAGGAATTTTGCTACTTTATGGCTGATGGGAGAGCACAAGTCAGTTTTGTTTAATAGAGTATCCCTTGGCATACACCACACTCCAGGACAGGCTCTATGCCCACAAATAGGCCAAGTGAAACTAGACTTGAGAGACCAGATCATGGTGTGTGTGCGTGTGTGTGTGTGTGTGCACTGAGAGAAAGAAAATATGTTAAGTTGGATAGGTAGAGATATGGGGGAATTATTTGAGATGAATATGATCAAAATATATTGTATTAAATTTTCAAAGAATTGATAAAGCCATCATTTTATAAAGTGATGTATGTGGGTGTAAGCTTGTAATCTTACACTTGGGAGGTGGACACAGGAAAATATCTGGGGCTAATTAGCTAGCAAGTTTCAGACCACTGATTGAACTGGTGTCACACACATCACGTGCACACACACCCACCTCCCACCCCATCCCCACACATATACACACTCGTAAAGACATGGTTAATAACTGAGGAATATTATCAGAGGTTGTTTCACATGCACACATTTGCAAAAAGGTAAATGTGTACCTCAACATGTGTGTACCTGCACACACATGAACTATACACATTTTTACATATATATGTGTGTGCATACACACACACACATACACAAACACTTCATAAATCTTATCCCATTAATGGCTAGAAAATGTGAATGAAAAATCTCTACTTTATGTCTCTGGATTTCTCAAAACATCCTAGTTCCATCTCTCTTCTGCAGATTTTTATTTTTGCAGGGAGTGGCTTCTCGTTGCATGGGACAGAGGATAATGGGTACAGAGTTCTCTCAACTAGACTGTCTCTCAAAGTTGTCGTAGGGTGGAGTTTGTCATTGAATTCAAAATTTATGGAGAAACTGGGATTATAGCTCTCTGTACAGCATATGCTTACTATGCATGATACTTTGATTTTAATCCCCAGGACTACAAGCAAATAAATTAAATAAAATTTGGTATATGATTAACTGTCCTAAGAACTATAATCAGAATTAAAATGAATAGAATATGAAAGGGGATGTCACTTAGAAGATCATTTAATATATACTCTAGAATGAATCAACACATTCTCCAACAAGCAAATGCATTCTGCTTTCAGAACAAGCAGTTCCAAGGATGAACTCACCTAATGTTCATACAACTGATGTTCAAGATGGTCTATAATGCTGCCCATTCTTGGTACTCAGGTTCTGTTGTCAGCCTTACCCTTGAACATTGGTGCAACTTGGTGGCAACAAAGGTGGGTGTGCAGCATCCATAATAACATCACAAGTTTGAAATATTCCTCTTAATAAAGATTATAAGAATTGCTTTCTTGATTCATACACCTTAGTGAGGATACAACTTTCTATTTCTTGAGGGATCCTTTCTCACACTGAGTTAATACAGCTCAGTCAGGAGCTGTTTTAAAATAGAGGTTCATTCATTTTCTTTCACATTTAGTCCTTAAACAAAATGGTGGATTCCATAAAGACATTTTCATATGTGTATGTGTGCATGTGTATCACCATATTGTCATCTCTACCCATTCCCTTCTCCCTCTATCTCTACTATAATATTAAAGAAAACATGTACTATTATTTGCTTTTCAGAGTGTGACCTAATTTCCTTTATGTGATGTTCTCTGGTCTTACATATTTTCTTGTAAGTCACAATGACATTAGACCTTATGGCTTATCATATTGATTTATGTGTAAGAGTCGACTTTCTTTACCCTCTCATCTACTGCTGAGAGGTTATTGTGAATGCTTAGGGTATTGTGAATGCTTAGGCTATGGTGAGTGCTTAGGCTATGGTGAATGCTTAGGCTATGGTGAATGGTGCTATAGTACTGTGATACAGGTGTCTCCCTAGTACTTTGACTTAGAATCCTTGAGGCATATTCTGAGGACCATTACATTTGGATTACATAGGAGCTCAAGTGTTAATTTTGGGGAAACACTCATACTGGTTCCCACAGTGGCTGATTTCCTACCTCCTCACCAGCAGTTTCTAAGGCTCTCTTTTGTCCATATTCCTTAATAGCTGTTCTTTGCTTTCTTAGTGATAACTATTCTAAGTGGAGAATGGCCACTTCAGTATCTAATGGCCTTTCAATGTCTATTTCATTAGTATTTCTACAATGATGAGCATTCTTTCTGTGCTTATAACTTATGTCTATCTTTAGAGAATGGTCAGATCCATCATTCCATTTGTTGATTGGGTTATTTTCTTTAGTACTTAGAGCTTTTATTTAATTCTTTATAGGATTTACATACTAATCATCTGTCAGATATTTTGCTAACAAAAGATTTCTTCCTTCTGTATTTGGTTAATTACTTCATTAGATGTTTAGAAGCTTGTTAATTGTATGTAATTCCATTTGTCATTTCTGGGGATTCTTTTTAGAGATATTAGCACTTAATCTGACAGTCAATGTATGTCTTGATAAACTATCTCTGTGCATGTCTTTAATGGTTTCAGAGATTTGAGTCCTACAATATGGTCTTTGATCTATTTATTATATGATGAGAGATAGGAGATATTTTATCCTCCTACATGTGAATTGAAGTTTTCCCTGTAACATTTGATAAAGAGGGTATCTTTTCTCTAATGCATGTTTTTGGCTGCTTTTTAAAAAAAATTTGGTAGCTATAACTATATGAGTTTATTTTGGAGTCATCTATCTATTCATCTGATCTATGAATATGTTGTTGTGAGAACAAAATATTGTTTTTGTTACTACGGCTCTGTGGTTGAACTTGGAATCAGGCACTGTGATATCTTGAGCTTTGTTCTTTTGTTCTTATGCCTGTAAATATCTAGGTTATTTGGGTCTGTGTGGCTTCTACATAAATTTCAAGATTGTTCTATTCTGTTCTATTCATTATACACACATATATACTACAGAAATGACTTGCAGGCTGTAGTCTAGCTAATCAAACAATAGCTAGCTGTGAACAGAAAGTCCAAGATTTTGTAGTAGTTGCTTAGTCCTACAAATCTGGAAGTCTCATCTGGTCTTTTGTATATGCTGGAATCCTGAAGAAAGAAGTTTCATACAATGCCATTGAAGGAATGGATGTATTAGCAAGGCAAGAGCAAGCAGGCAAAAAGCAAAAGCTTCCTTCTCCTGTTCTTATAGAGACTTTGAGCAGAAGATGCGACCCATATTAAAGGTATATCTTCCTGCCTCAAAATTTGGTTTTAGCCTTAAGATCTGGATCAAAGCTGTGTGTCTTTCTACTTCAAATGTCCAGATTAGACATAGATTTACCCACTTCAAATCAAGCAGAAAATCTCCTATAGGTGTATACTTCATGTCTACATTTCATGTTCATCTCAAATATAATCAAGTTGACAACCAATAATAGCCATTACAAGTGTATAGATATTTTTATGGGATTAATTCATCCTACTATTCAATTTTTTCCTTCATTATTTGGAATTTGTTGTGGAGATCTCTTAATTAACTTGCTTAGTTTTATTGCACAGTAGCTTTTTTGAACTATCATGAATGAAACTTAATATTTTCTGTCTTATCATGCTTGTCACTGGCACATAAGAAGGCTACTGAATTTTGCATTTTTATTTTGTGTATTGATGCTTTGATAAACATGCTTTTCAGTTTCAATAGTTATCTGACGGAGTCTGTAGGACCTCAGAAGTATTTATGGGCTATCACGTGCAAATACAGACCTTGACTTCTTTCTCTCTGCAGTGATGAGAAGGATGCATGTCCTCCATGCTCTCTGACATTTGAACACTCAGTTCCAAGTTGGTGGCACTGTCTAGACTGGTTTAGAGAACATGTCTTTTCTGGAGGAAGCATATCACTGGGGAGTGGACTGTAACTGTTTAAAGACTTATACTGGTTTTACTTTGTTCTCTTTGCTTAATGTTTGTAGTGGAGGCTGTGAGCCCTCAGCTTCCTACTCTTGGCACCAGGCACCCTGCTGCTACACTTCCCTGCCATGATGGGCTCTTATTCCTCTGGAGCCTTAAGTCAAATAAACTCGTCATTCTGTAACTTGACTTGGTCATGTTATTTTATTACAGCAACAGAAAAGGAAATAATACATTCTTTGTATTTTAAAGATTATGCTTCCTCTTGCCTTAAGACAAGTCTTCCACTCCTATAAGACCTAAAGGAGGACATTAAGTAAGATCAGGCTATGGTCTCTGTCTTCAACTCATTTTAGAGGAAATACTGTGAGTTTTTCTCCATTATAATGCTGGTTCCAGATTCATTGTACATAGCGTTCTTTACATTGAGATAGATTCCTGTTTCCTTTGGAGCTTTGATCAAAGGATGTTAGAATTTGTCAAAGGCTTTTTCTTCATTTACTGTGAGGGAACATGATTTCTGACACTGACTCCATTTATATGATTTTCATAAGTTTATAATTTGTGTATCAGAGAAGCTATGGAATTGTAAATGTCTATAGTGTTATGTTGCAGCAATAAATTACTGATATAGATAGCATACCCTTCCTATTGGGTCTTTAAACTGAAAGTGTCCTCATCTCAAGCCTCATAAAACAAATAACTGTCTTTTTCCCATGGGATGGTTTTAACTCCTTTGTCAAAGATCAAGCGACCGTAGGTGCATGGGTTCATTTCTGGGTCTTCAATTCTGTTCCATTGATCTACCTGCCTGTCACTGTACCAATACCATGCAGTTTTTATCACAATTGCTCTGTAGTACAGCTTAAGGTCCAGGATTGTGATTCCACTAGAGGTTCCTTTATTGTTGAGAATAGTTTTGGCTATCCTGGGTTTTTTGTTGTTCCAGATGAATTTGCCAATTGCTCTTTCCAAGTCTGTGAAGAATTAAGTTGGAATTTTGATAGGGATTGCATTGAATCTGTAGATTGCTTTTGGCAAGACGGCCATTTTTACTATAGTAATCCTGTCAGTCCACGAGCATGGGAAATCTTTCCATCTCCTGAGATCTTCTTCAATTTCCTTCTTCAGAAACTTGAAGTTCTTGTCAAACAGATTATTTACTTGCTTAGTTAGAGTTACACCAAGGTATTTTATATTACTTGTAACTATTGTAAATGTTGTTGTTTGCCTAATTTCTTTCCTTTGTGTAGAGGAAGGCCACTGACTTGCTTGAGTTAATTTTATATCCAGCTACTTTGCTGAAGTTGTTTATCAGCTTTAGGAGCTCTCTGGTGGAATTTCTGGGGTCACTTAAGTATACTACCATATCATCAGCAAGTACTGATAATTTGACTTTTTCCTTTCCAATTCATATCCCTTTGATCTCCTTTTGTTGTTTAATTGCTCTGGCTAGGACTTCAAGTACAATAATGAATATGTAGAGAGAGAGAGTGGGCAGCCTTATCTAGTCCCTGATTTTAGTGGGATTGCTTCAAGTTTCTCTCCATTTAGTTTGATGTTGGCTACTGGTTTTCTGTATATTGCTTTTACTATGTTTAAGTATAGGCCTTGAATTCCTGATCTTTCCAAGACTTTTATCATGAAAGGATGTTTGATTTTGGAAAAATGACAGCATTTTCAACAAATGCTGCTGGCTCACCTGAAAGTTAGCATGTAGAAGAATGCAAATCGATCAAATCCTATCTCCTTGTACAAAGCTTAAGTCCAAGTGGATCAAGGACCTCCACATCAAACCAGATACACTGAAACTAATAGAAAAGAAAGTGAGGAAGATCCTCGAGCACATAAGCACAGGGGAAAATCTCCTGAACAGAACACTAATAGCTTATGCTCTAAGATCAAGAATTGACAAATGGGACCTCATAAAGTTGCAAAGCTTCTGTAAGGCAAAAGACACTGTCAATAGAACAAAATGGCAACCAATAGATTGGGAAAAGATCTTTACCAATCCTATATCTGATAGAGGGCTAATATCTAATATATACAAAGAATTCAAGAAGTTAGACTCCAGAGAAACAAATAACTCTATTAAAAATGGGGTACAGAGCTAAACAAAGAATTCTCAAATGATGAATACTGAATGGCTGAGAAGCACCTAAATAAGTGTTCAACATCCTTAGTCATCAGGGAAATGCGAATCAAAACAAACCTGAGATTCCACCTCACACCAGTCAAAATGGCTAGGATAAAAACTCAGGTGACAGCAAATGCTGGAAAGGTTGAGGAGAAAGAGGAATACTCCTTCATTGCTGGTGGGAATGCAAGCTGGTACAACCACTGTGGAAATCAGTTTGGTAGTTCCTCTGGAAATTGGACATAGTTCTACCGGAGGACCCAGCTATA
>JADRCD010234844.1:16142-63396 GCA_019843815.1 Montemys delectorum
CCAGCCTGATATAGCTGTCTCCTGAAAGGCTCTGACAGTACCTGACTAATACAGAAGTAGAGGCTCACAGCCATCCATTGGACTGAGTACAGGGTCCCCAATGAAGGAGCTAGAGAAAGGACTGAAGGAGCTGACGGGTTTCCAGCCCCTTAGGACAAATAATAATATGAACTAACTAGTACCCTCAGAGCTCCCAAGACTCAACCACTAACCAAGGAGTACACATGGTGGGACTTATTGCTCCAGCAGCATATGTATAGTAGAGGATGGCCAAGTCAGTCATCAATGGGAGGAGAGGCCCTTGGCCTTGTGAAGGTTCTGTGCTCCAGTGTAGGGGAACGGCCAGGGCCAGTAAGCGGGAGAGGGTGGGGTGGCAAGCAGGGGGAGCGGGGAGGGAACGGGTTTGTTCTTGTTGGTTTTTTGTTTGTTTGTTTGTGTGTTTTTTGAGGGGAAACTGGGAAAGGAGACATATGACATGTAAATAAAGAAAATACTAATAAAATTATAAAAAAAAAACAACAAATAACTGGTTGTTCATTCAAATGTGGAATTTGGTGTCCATTTAGTTTCCACAATATAACCTCTGAGTGACAGCCATGCTTTCTCTGATCTTCACTTAGGAAGTCTATGTGGCTTCTCCAGATCGTCAACTTACTTAGCAAATGTTTATTATGCAGCTGCCATGATGTGAGCATAGGACTATGTGCCCGTAATTCCAATACATGGGAAGCCGAGGCAGGGGAATTAGTTTAAAGCCAGGCTGAGCTACTGAATTAGATGCCAGCTTGACTTACAGTAGACCCTGTCTGAAAGATAAACAAATCATAAAGAAGAAGGTCTTACCTTCAGGGACTCAATCTAACCACCAGCAGACAAAATGTGCAAACACCGTTACCATTAGGAATTTACATCCTGGCATGGGGAGGCTGAGACAAACACAAATCTGGACAAGATAAAGACGCCTTTCTCTATGTTCTAAATGGATTTTTCTTCACATTTTCACAACAATACAATTTATACATATATTATATGCACATAATAATTGATAGAATGTCATGGTCAGATTGATGTCTTCCTTTGATTTTAGTTCATAAAATAAACATATATGTAAAAATTGCCAACTCTCGATTTTCTGAAAGTCAATTAAGTATTGTATCAGAGACATAAGTGATATGGACAAAAGGTAAATAAGGTGAGGGGAATCGGAGATGAAGACAAATGGGGGAAGATAGATTATACTAAATAGTGTTGGACTTTCTGCTGACTCATCTACAGGGTGGGGCTGGAACAGAGTCAAACCATCATTCAGATTGCAGAGGAGGAGTGCCATCAAGAGAGAGCACCTGGGGAGAAAGCCCTCAGGCAGAAACACACCTGGCACTTCCAAGAGGGCAGTCCACCAGCCACTTGGCTAGAGCATGCATATTGCATAAGAAGTAGAGGCAGGAAGGAAGGCCACACAGTAAGGGGAAGTCAGTCAGGTGGGACAGAGTTCAGATGGAAGGCTTTGATGTTTACTTTTGAAGAAGCAAGAAAAGCCACCAAAGGAAGTGAGGAGGGTAGAAAGAGGAGGTGACCCACTTTTTCTTTCCAAGAGTTATTCTGGCTAAGGAGTTAAGCTTAGACCAGACTGAAGCTGTCATTCTGCTCTTTTAATATTTTATGATTAATATTGAAAAGTAAAAATATATGCAGATAATCTCTTTCTTTTGTCTCATTTTAGTCTAAGTCTTCATGGATTTTTTTTTTTAAAGTCACACTTCCTGTTGATGGTTTATGTAAATAAAACTAGGTCTTATTCTGATTCTGTGTATTTGTCTATAATACATATATGTGTGTGTTATATATGTATGTAATACATGTACATGTATGTGTACATGTAACTGCAATGGACTCAGTCATGGTAAGATCTTCTATTTGTTGGATATGAGGATAAATACCCATGTGTTTTCCTTGATTAGCATATGTTATTAGGAATAATAGAACCCTGTAATGTACTTATGGTGTATGAATGGCAAACTAGCACAGAACTCTGTGGTTGCCCACCTTTTATGTGTATTATTATTTGTCAGTTGTTCCATATGAAAACATAAAGTCTAATATACATTCCTGCTGAACTGTGATTTTTATTTTTCTTCCCACACTTCTCATTATTCATGCAACTTAATTTATGGATTTTAGCATCATTTATATGCTGAATCATCCACTTAAAATCTCCTAAACATTAACTTACATTTCGAGTGCAAAAAAACCAACCAACGAACCAAACAAGCAAACAACAAAACCAAAAAAATGTATTTACCATTAAGTCTCATAGGAACCACAAGTAATACCTTTAGAGCTCACTGCTGCTCCTGATCCCAAGCTAAGCGAGTCTTAGCCTTGCTTGGGCTAATTTCCTTCCTCTACCTCTAGTCTCACTAGTCACCTAATGGCTACTTTTGGCCACTGAGAAGTGCTTCTCCCACCATTTGACCTGTCTTTTCTGAGTCTAAAAGGAGAATCATGTGCTCTTTTTTTTTTTTTTTTAATCAGTTCAGGCCCTGATTCTAGATTTATTTTTATTTGAGAAAGTAAAGCAAATCTATTATTTATTCTTCATTTGCTGAACAGAAGTTGCTGTCTACTTCTTGGATTATCTAAAAGCAATTTTCATTACATTTTGTTTCAAAAAACCTCAACAAATATAATTATAATATAGCTCATCATCTTTTTAAATGAAAGTAAATTAGAAATAGTTGTCTTTAAATTACATAAATGGAAGAGTTTATTATCTTTTTGCTTGAGAAAAATGAGTTTATTTCAGTTTCCTTTCTTTTTTTCTCTCTTTTAATTGTGATGTTAATTGAATCTAGGGCTCCATGCATACTATGCAGGTGCTCTTCCACTGAGCAATAGCCTAGGCCTTGTTAGTAATCTTGAGAAGTTCCAACTGCTAGCCTTTGCACTTATTAAAAGGAAAGTTGTTAATAATCAGAGAAAGAATAGGCAGCTAGAAAAATATTTGCTTCTCCCAATTATTACTACAGTAAATGTTCTTTAAATGCTTTTTCAAAAGGTAATTACTAGTGCCCAAAGTAGTCAACTACCTAACAAAACCTGACACAAGAATCATACGGCCTCTGCTACCCTGTGTAAGTAGTCTTGAATACATTGGTATTTCCTAGTGTTTAAGATGTGTTCTGGAATTGACTTGAGCTTTAGAACTCATAAAGATCAGTTTCTATATGATAGAGAAGCAAATGAAACACAAAGTATCAGCTGTGGAGGACTACAGCAATACATGGGAGGACTAAGAATTTAGAGTCCAGACACACAATCTAGGTTGAAAGAAACTTTACCCAGGGTGAACCTAGGTAAGTTAATCTATCTCTGTGTCTGTATTGTCATGATCCAAGGACAAACTATTATGGATACTAAATGTAATAACAGTACTAAAACCTTTAGAATAGGGCTCCATAATCAATAACTTATTGATTGGTTTACACACACACAAACATACACACAAATACTCTAAGGCCTCATGCTTAATAACCAATTGTGATATTGTTTTATTATCACTGAGGAATCTAAAGACTATTAACACAGTGAAAACTCAAATTCCTACAGTGGTAAGCAAATTTTTGGTGCCTGTGTACACACACACACACACACACACACACACACACTCAAAACACACATTCAAATTTAATTATCTCACTTGAACATATTGCTTCACTATCCTTTAATATACTTTTATAGTGCACTTAAACATGTCAAGCAATCTTGGCATATCTTAAATTCATGTGAAAATTTTTCTATATAAAAAAAGCGATATGGGCATCCAGAAAGAACAGTGTGGTTTTATTCCCTACATGAGTACATATGCCTCTTCTCCTTTGCAAGTTGAAACACACACTTAGATCCTCAATAAATGCAACAGTAACTCAGAGTGCTGCTGTTAGTTAAATAGTGTATCAGTTGATCATTGAGCCTTCTACCTAGCTCCAAGTAAATAAGCTCTTCCTTCCATCCTTTCTCTCACCATGGACTCGTCAAGGGATACACTGAGGGGAACAGTGATCAACTTGCAAGAGTGGAGAGAAAAGGACTCCAGTGTTTAATAAGTCAAACTACCATCTAGGGTTCCTTCCAACTCACGACACACTGGGAACCTGTGATTCTAATTTCAGAACTACGTAGGCGGGGAAGATTGCTCCCTAGGCCCCCACACCAGATGCTAGCCAGTGCAAAAGACTTGAAACAGACCTAGCTTATGATGCAAGAATGTTGAAGTGAGATTTGATAAGCATTACTTCTTAGATGGATAACTCTGTCTTGAAGTCTAATAATCTTCAAAGCAGAGTGATGAAGGAGCCTCTGGCTACAGTCATGGCTAGAGGTTACAGATGAGAGTCAGGCTGTGTGAGAACAAGTGTTAGTTTCTGTCTATTTGAATTCTCATCCCTGTAAAAGAGAGTTCCAGCTTTGTGGAAGGAGATAAGGCTTGAGATAAGTCCTTGTGGCTCTGTCCCAGTTTCTATACATACACTTCTTAGAGCTTCTCCCTTTCTACACATTTTCTCTTTCTAGGCCATCTTTTCTTCGCAGTTGGAATGGGAAATTTGAGCTTAGAAGAGACACAAAGAAATGGATTTCAAGGAATTTAGTGTACTGATAAAAGTGTCTATATCAAAGCAAAAAAGAAGCAGCCATGTAGTCCATGCTTGCATTTTGGCGAAATTAAATTGGTTCAGGTTAAGGACCCATCCTCTAATGGAATGTTCTAAGCCAGCTCTGGTCTTGTTCTCTATCATCTTGGCTGCACAAGCTTCAATGTTGGGACTCTGCATGAGTTGTAGATAGTCCAGGAGGAATCAGGTGCTCTGTATATCAGGTTTTCTGTGTATCTCTTTCTCAATTTCCAGTAAACACTGACTGGAAACATAGCAGTTCCTGGCATAGACCATTTATTCCTGATACCACACGTCTCAGGAAAACAAACTCCAGAAATCGAGGAAATGAAGATCAAACTTCAGAATTAGTTGGATGAATTGTAGCAATAGAGCTGTGTTCGTGAGCCTATTCAGATGGCAGCTCCACTCTAGCGAACATGGGCTTCCAAGAACAGATGCAGAGAAGATTAGGAGTTCCCTTAAAACCAATTGCATGTGGGGATGGCAAAGGGGAAGGATTAAACTGCACTGCCAGCTGGGCTAATACCCATTTATGGTCTCTCTTGAGATTTCTATTTACTCCCATTTACTCTTTCTACAGGGCTGTGCTTAATATTTCAATAAATGGTTAATCTTATTCTCGATTAGAATGAGTCCTATTTGAAGCACACTGCTGTACAGCGGCCAACAATAATGCTTCATCCGAACTCTGGCTTTCGCCACCATGAAACCCACCACCAACTGACTGATGTTGCAATCGAATTATGTGGGTTTTCCTCTATTCTGTACTTGCACACATCCATTTTGACCTCACAGAATCTGTAGCTAAACTGACAATCGTATATTATTTTTCAGCTTTCCAAATTCATACGGCCAAGTAAGAGAACATCACTAAACAAGATCCCTTCCATAGCTGATCATTTCTATAGCAAAAGTACTGAACACTTCAGGTGAATCAAAGGAAGAGATGATGAGGGCAGGCGACTGACTATATCTCACTTCTTAAAAATAAAGGCAAAGGAAAGCTTATAATTGTAGTCATAATTGCATGGACACCATCCACAAAGTAAGGTTTTAAAGAACTGTGTAAAATGTGCACACTAATAGGATTGAGAATGACATGTCTATCCAGGCATGTTCTGTGAACTGATCAGATTATCTGCTTTTGTCTACTCCTGCCTGTCCTTTCATTTGTAATTTCTGGAAATCACTATTCTATTTTCTTTTTCTTTTCTTTTCTTTTCTTTTCTTTTCTTTTCTTTTTTTTTTAGAATGGTTGTTTGTGTTTTGCTTCCATGTCTGCAACAGAGTATGCCATGCTTGTGCGTGTGTGATCACATGTGCATATGTGTATATGTATGCATTTGCCTGTTTCCCCTAACACAATGTCCTTATGCTCCATTGATTTGCTGCAACTAGTGAATAACAAGATTTGTCTCTCCTTCATGGCCATGTAACATACCGTAGTGCACACAGGCACATCTTCATCCATTAGTTTACTGCTACTAGGGTAATTCCAACTCTCATCCACCATAACTGCTACCATAATATAATACATTCAGGCATCCTCTTTTTTGTTTTGTTTTGTCTGCTTATTTCTGTATGCTTATTTTATTTCCTTTGTAAATATACCCATAATCAGGATACCTGGATCATGTGGTGGATCTTTCTTAGGTTTGGTTTTGCTTTTGTTTTCCTTTTTGAAAAATCTGTATACTGTTCTCTCTTGTGATTCTGCTGATTTATACCTCTCCCAAGAATCTACAAAAGTTCTTGTCCTCCATGCCTTCACTAGTATGCATGTATGTATTGGTCATTACAAGCAGGATGAGATTGTATTTCATTGGAGATTGATTTACAGTTCGCCACAGGTCAATCTGGAAAATGACACTGATAAACATTGAGCCTCATATTTGTTTCTGTCTATAAAATGAGAAATTGGATCATGAGGTTCTTTTCCTATCTCTATAAATTTTAATGTTCACATTCTGTTAAAATCAGAAGTAACACATGAGTGGTTGTTCTAAATAAATAGTATTACATTTATATATCAACTGTAGATAAATTATTTTTAATTCAGAGCTTTCTTTTCCAACATTTTCACCTACAGTTTCAGAGCTGCCATTCTCTCAAAGTAAGATAGCCTCAAATTTGTTTATCAAAAACACATGTGGAAGTCCCAGCTTCTGCCTTCATTGTCCAAGTCCTGGTCCTAGGAAGATATTCTTTATCTCCTTCCCACTTGCTTTCTCATGCATTCCAGGCATTTGTCCTTCTTCTTAGTTTCATCTCCATTCTGCTCTGGTCCTCTCCCTTTCACCTTTGCCTGGATACCTCTAACTCATGGTCCATGACTCCTTTCATGTCAGAAAGCGCGACCTTCTAGAGCACACTGTAAATACTAGTCGTGTTTCTACTTCCCATGGTATCATCAGTTTCCCAAGGATAAAGACCAAACTATCTTTTTTATTTTTTGTCTTACTACTTGCTGGTGCTTTGTATAATGTCAAAAACAAATCCTTCTAAATATATGTTACATAAAGATGTAATACCAGATCACAGGGGTGAGCCATGTCAGAAAATGAAGGCAAGGACGATTAGAACATTTATAGACCAGAGTGAATATGATTGAAGTATATTATATATGGTATAATGTGACCCAGTACTTTGTACAATTAGGATATAATCATTATAAACAGAACATTTTTTTAATGTTAAAAACAACAAAGAACTTTTTTGCCAGAAATGCTCTGGCATGTATTTCTGTGGTTGTATCAGCTCACAGGCCATGTTCAGTAAACAATGACATCTGAGGCTGGCAATTGCCTGGCAAGTAGTCCCTACATCTGGAGCAGGGACAGAACATTATTCACCTCAGAGTAGCTTAAGAAATCAGAGCAAATGTAAATCAAGGCTGCATTCTCTCACAAAGTAATTATCCACTCAGTTCTTCAAGGAGGGAGGGTAGGGAGGGACAAATATTTATAGTGTCTGTCTTCTAAAAAGACAGATAAAGACTCTTTTCATCTCACTGACATGTTAATGATGCGATAGGATCCACCATACAGTCCTAAGAAAGCAGCGTGTGAAATGAATTTGCTGCTAAGAAGTAAATGTATAAATTTGGGTGAATTCCTCAGGGAGCTTTGATTCTGTGTTGTGAGCATCTGACAAGAAAACTGTAGCGCTCTCTCTCTCTCTCTCTCTCTCTCTCTCTCTCTCTCTCTCTCTCTCTTTCTTGCTTTACTGGGGCATGTGGGGTGGCAGCAAAGCAAAGAGAGTGTTTGAGGAAGGTGGGAGGGTACATCACAAGTGAGTCAAAGCAGGAATGAAATGGACAAGGAGCAGCTCATTCACAGTTTGATCAAGGACCTGTTGGTTTACTGAAATAATCATCTGTACACACACACACACACACACACACACACACACACACACACAATAGATGCTAAGAGCAAAAATATACTCTCCCCGGTGGTGTGTGTGCACCTGTTAACAGGAATAATCCTTCCCAGGTGGTAAGTATGATGAGAACAGGGGGGCCATACTTCCTCCGGGGAGAAGCCACCTGTCCATGGTGAAAAGCTTGGCATTCCAGCCTAGAGATGGTAACCAGAGAAGGTTCATCTTATTTGCTTTTAATCTGTCTGCCTCTGGCAATTTGAAACAGATATACTGAAAAGCTAGCTAGAGGCTAAAGATAGGAAGATGCTCTGAAAACACTGCATCAACAGCTATCCATCCTCTTCAGATGGTTAATTTACCTTTGATTTCTCAAGTATTAGCCTGAGGATTTGACGGAACTATTGATACCATTTGATCAGCTCACTGAATTGATTCAAAAACGAGCATGAAAAGTTTTAAGCGGACAAGTGAGTTATATATAGGTAAATATGCAAAGATATAGTTGCGAAATATTTACATAGTTTTGCATAAAACTTTCCAAGATTGAGCAATAGCAAATATAAGTTTTTGAGAATTTTTTTCTTTGATGACAAAGGATGAGTTATCCACACAGAGGATGGTTTGATGAGCTAGGCTGTATCATAAAGAAAAAGTTCAATGCTGTCAGTAAGGTTAAATATTTTAAAAAGTAATTTAATAATTCAGAAATTAACATGGGCTATCATTGAGTATCTTTCTAACCACTACTATTTTGTGAACTATAATTATTTAAATTAGCAATAGGCACAAATTTCCTGGAAGGTTGGTGTTGTGTCATGGGGGATTCTGTGTTAGACAATACCATGGATGTCCCTCTCACCCACATACATGGAGACATCCTCGTAGTACCTTCTAGTACTGTGAAAGCTAGCTAGCAGGGAGGTCCTTGGTCAGTCTCAGATATTTTTCTCTGAGTTCTATCAGCAAATCATGTGGCATCTTAAGCCATACAGTCTTTTCATATACTTATGGGAGGGAACCAAAAGCAATGATAATAGTGTATCTTGTTTGGGGTGCAGATGGGGCCTCCCTGATCAATAACTCACAGGGACGTAATCAATGCCTCTCCCTGATATTTTCATTTAATAACATGTCTTTTGGGAACAGCACTGTTCATTAATATTAACATCTACTCACACTCTCCTTTTAAAACTGTATTTTAAATTAGCTTATAAATAGAAATTCATGCCTGGTCCTATAAGCATGGGTCAAAACCCAGAACTAGGGAAGTCATAGGCCCTAGAAGGTATTTTGGTATTTTTTTAAATGGTCATGTTATCAGACTGCCTTTTAAGTATTTCTGATTATATACAGAAATCTGTGCTCCTCCCAACCTTGGTCAGAGAAGCTTCTTATCACTGTGGGTAAAGGTTAAAGCAGAGACTCATTACTTTTCAAAATACTGGTGGGAAGTGACTATGAGTACTCAGTACAAGTAAGATATCAAATACCTCCCTCCTGAGACCCAGGGAAAGTTGCAGAATAAGGGCCAGTGAAAGGGGGATGGTGAGGTATATGAGAAAATACTGTCTTCTGTGTACACCCAGCCTGTTATACATTAACTCACATGATGAGCTAGATAAAAGATCCAGTATGACTGGAAAGGGGCCCCCAAATCTCATCCCTAGCTGACAAGCTACTGACAGTTCATGGCAAATGGGAGTGAGATGGTCATTGATTTGGGAGAATGTGCCTACTGGTAGGTTACTCATGTCCTAGTGGATGACCCATGGGCATATGGGAAGCACTAGTTAGACTCCATGTGTTAAGCAAGCAAGCAAACAAATAATTGTAAAGAAAGGTCATGAAGTTGGAAGGGAGAAGTGGCAGTTTATGGGGGTGAATTTGAGATGGAGAGTGAAGGGTGGATATGACCAAGACACATTGTCTACATCGCAGAATTTTCAAAGAATAACAAAATATCAAAAAACACATTTCATAGTGTACTGTACATTTTATCTAAAACCAAGATAGAATAAAAGTAATTGCCTTGGTAACAATAGTTCAAAAGCATTTCAATTTAGAGAGTGCTTTCTACACTGCATACCACAGGTAGGGAGGTAGTGGCAGTAACAAGGTCATGAATAAAATGATCAGAGGTATAAGAGAAGATTGAAGTCCCTAAATGCACAGTGTGGTTAAAAATTGAGCAAACTGGGAGTTGAATAACAGGTTATATTTTATAGATGTTTTAACAAGGTTGAAATTGAGGTGAAGTGAATTATTTAGCTTTTTTTTTTTTCAAGGGAATACAGCCAGGTATGAATATCGGAAAAGAAAATGTAGACTGCCAGGAAGAATATCCCAAAGAAACAAAAATGAGTTAGTAACTGGTCTCTGTGTTTCAGAGAAGCCATTGTAAAGAAGTTAGCCACTCTAAAGAAATAGGAAAGTAGGAACATTAGAGGTGATGGAGAAGAGCCAGGATACCCTGAAATGCATTCAAAGACTGACTTTCTACTGGTCTCTATCTATCTCTTAGGAATTTTTGGCTCACGTAATATATAATCATTTTACAGAAAAAGTAAAAATTGCAGCCACAACCTAATATAAGAGATCCCTTTTAAGGAAAATAAACAAGAAGCCAATTTTTATTCTTAAAATAAGTGAAGAAGATTGTGAAAGGCCCTGAAGCCTGATTCCTGAAAGCATGGCCCTCGCAGCCTAACAAGGTCTTAGCAAAGTGCTTGAAAACATGGCTACACTAGAAAGGCTGAAGGTGGACAACTGCTGGATGAAAACTGGGGTGGGGATGGGAATGGGGGTGGGAGTTGGGGAATCCTTGCCAAATCCTAGAGGTGTGACTTAGTTACTTTTCCATTTTTGTGAAAAGATTCATGACCAAGGAAACTTCTAGAAGAAAGAGCATACTTGGGGCTTGCTTATAGCTTCAGAGGGAGAGTTAATGACCATCATGCCAGGATGCATAGCATCATCAAGACCAGCATGGTGCAGAGACGAAAGACAGAGTAACAGCTGAGAGTTCACATCACCCACAAGTGTGAAGTGGGGGCTGGGGAAGCACTAACTTTTGATGATATGAGCATTTGAAACCCCCAAACCTGCTTCCAGTGGCATACCTCGTCCAACAGGCCATACTCCCCAACCCTTTTCAAACTGTTCCACCAACTGGGAACCAATACTCAAACATATTAGCCTATAGGGATACTCTCATCCAAGCCACCATAAGGCATAAGGTACTGCTCTTGCATTTAACAAACTAGAAAGTCATTAATTTTCAAGGTCACATGGCTAAATGATCAGATAGAGTACTCTTATCTCTACTCCAGGTAACAGATCTGAAATACGGGTCCTGATGCTAAAGGCTGCCTAAGTTGTTCTTCAAGAATTTGGAAGATATTTATGTGTAATTCATCAAACTGAAAACAGCAACCCATCATCTGAACATTCACAGGCATGTTATAAGAGATCTTTGAACTACCATTCAATGCCACCATTTTTAAAATATAATTAAAGAATTTTAATTGTGCATGCGCAGACCAAAGATTCTTCAAAGATTCAGTTTTTCATACCTTCCATGGTTCACCACACTCTAGACCAACCTTGCCTCATTAACACATGATATAATCTCTGTCTTGGGAATAGGATGCGAGCCCTAATCCTAGCTCATGGTCACCTGATGAATAAACTCATTCTCCTTTGGAAATTTCATTTTAGTGATGGGCATTTGTGTGGCGCATAGGTAGGTTGCACATGCCAGCAAATAAATCCTACTGATACCTTCAAGTATGCTTTAGGAATGAGAGGGTCTAAGCTGTATACACAAAAGGTTCCACAGACAGTTCTGTGTGTTCTGGGGTGGGGCATAGTGGACAGTTTTGCCTTTAGTTCAACTGTCTCTTAATTATTGTTAAAACAAGTATAATTTTCACAACTGAGAAACCAGTGCCTATAAATTAAATTATAGTATTAGTCTTTGTATTTCAGATGCCAACACTACATTATATCCACTTTCCTATTTGCCTAAATTTACTAATTTAGAATTGTATTATTGCTCAGAAACATTAGTCTGTATTTTTATTGTATACTAGTTTTTTTTTTGTTTGTTTGATCTAATCTTAAATGGTAAAAGAGTAAGGCAATACTGAGATCAGCTACGCCCCTCTCCAGGGTCTTACATTATTTCCTTATCCTCCTGAGGTTCACTGTCTGTTATTTTAGTGTCTTCACACTCTTACCTCCCTCAGTATTTGCTTGTCTTATTTGGATTTTCCCCACTCTTTATGACCCTCATGTAAAACAAAATGTATCTCACTATTCAATTGATATTTTCTGTATTTTGCATTACTCAACCTCTCTGCATATACTAACCTTTCTCAACAAATTACCCTATGTACATTCTTGTTGTTTTAAAATACCTACCCATATCATTGTCTGGAGTCCTCTGTAAAGAAATACCCTCTACTTTGCTATATGACAGTGTGATATTTCTTCTCTAAATAATGCCTACCACTGTCTAACTGACATAAACACTTCACAGTTCTCATATTTCTGAGATTAGCTTCCATTAACTCCAGTATTCAGGAGTGAAGCACTTTTGTTCTCCACCAGACATTTCTAATGAAGACACTCTGTTAAGTGGCCTAATTAATGAATACACTCAAATGATCAATGGTGAAGACAGTCTTGATATCTTCTTGTAAATATTTATTTTATGTATGTCTGTATATTCACATATGAGTATGTGTACCTATGGAGGCCAGAAGATGAAGGTCAGATGATGGACAGTGGACTACCTGGATCAGGAGTTACAGGCAGTTCTGAGTCCCTCAACATAGATGTAGAAAACTGGACTCAGGGACTTGAGAAAGGAACCAAGAATTCTTATATACTGAGCCACTTCTTAAGCCCCTGGTGTCTTCTTTAACACTAGCATCGCTATAGAAAGGTTTATACACCATAAACTTCTTGAGATATTATACCCTGTAGATGATTAAAATGTTTCTCCAAATATTATTAAAACTATTTCCTTTCCAAGCATGTCTTGAATTTCTTTGCTATAAGAGAGCACTTCTTTTTGTTTAATTTCTTGAGAATTTTCTATCAAGTATTTTGATCATATTTACATCTATCCTCTAACTGCTCCCAGATCCTCCTCTCTTCCCAATGCACATAATTTTGTATCATCACTAAAAATCAATAACAGGAACAAAAACTAGTTAAATTTGTGTTATACTACAAATATACTTTTGGGTGTGTGGGCATCAGTTCAGGGAAATTAATGAGGGGATATGGAAGAAGGGAAGTTTCAAGAGAAGCAAGATAGAATGCATTGGTATACAAGGGTAAAGGAGAATAATGGGACAGAAAGCAGTAAATAAATTGGGAGATAGGAGGATAAAAAATAAGAATAAACGAATGCAGGGGGATAATTAACATCACACACATGCACATATACACATACAATTTTAAAATGGAATTACTCTAGTTTAGGGCAACAATGACCCTACTACTGACAACAGGTTATGAATAGCCTAGTACCAGGAATAGGCTACCTCTTTTGGAGTTTTTGGCTAATAACATCTCATAGACGCTTTCCAGCCAAAGAACACAGGCTGTTAACAATTTTCTTGTTGATCCTCTAGAATTTCACAGTAAAATTCTATTCCTAAAGACATCACACAGTCAAGTCATAAAACATGGAGACACTGACCTGCCTGTAGGCAGACGGGCATCCCTTATCTCTTGACTTCACACTGCTGGAAGGTGTTATACATGCTATTGGAAGAGCAAAGGAATCATCAATCTCAGGAGACTGCCAACCCTATGAACTACAATAATGACCAGCCACTGGTGTAACAGTGGCATGAATATGGTGAGAATCACCAATCATCTTATTATTGCATTTAAGGTCCATTCCATGAGACCCTTATCTGGAGCTGTTATCAGAGACAAAAACTGTGACTAGGTCTCAGGACCTAGGGGAGAACATGTTACTCTTATTCTCCTAGATATAGTATTAAACCAACTCCTAATGATTGTCATTATACCTATAGACAAAGCATTTTCTAACTCTCATCAAAGAAACTTGTTTCTATAGTAGATTGTGATTAATACAGAGATTTACACCTAGTCAAGGTATGATTATTACAAGACCCTGACATACTAAGCTCTCAATGGGGTAGCTCTATCACATACCCTCTATCCAAAGCTCTATGATCATTGTGGTAAAAGGTGTGGAAAGGGTTTAAGAGCTAAAAACAATGAGTGGCTAAGGACTAAACATTTTCTGAACACAAAAGGGCAGTTGAATATATGACCTTAGAGCAGTTGTGACAAAATGCCCAAGATCTATGAAACTTCAAGCCACAGTAGTTCCCAATATGAAGAGTAGTGATGTGAATGAAGTCCCATGCCTAGCTGAAGAGCTATTGGTAACTGATAGCTGCTAAGAATGAGAGTCAGTTTTCTTTAAGATTGTGGCTACTGGTAGGTGAAGACACCACAACTTATTAAACTGATCAAATGCTTGCCAACTTCCAGAAACAGTGATATCTGATGGTTCATAACAGAATTGTACTATTAAGGTGTGTAACAGGAGGACAATTAGCAAAGAGTCTTTTACTTTGGAAATCTCATGAACTGATTGCTATATCAGATACATCTACATTTGTACTTATTAATGCATTTATCTTTGAAAATTCATAAATGCTAGTTACTATTTTTATTCTAATCTGGAATTGTGAAAATTGGTTCAGATCTTGTTCTGAAAAGGGTCAAGCAAAGGTTCTTCCCAATGATTTTATTTGCGCTCTCAGAACTATCTTCAGTGTTTCTACTAATGAAATATTTATTCTTTCCAGTTTCAGAATTACGAAGTTTAACATTATATGTGAAGAACATTTAAAGTATGCCTAAATATAATTATATCTTTGCAAGCATGAAGTACGCCTCTTTCCCTATTAACCTGCATCAATACTAGTTATGCCTGCATCCTGAGATCCTGCCTGCCAACTCTCTGCATTATGATGCCTTTCTCTATCCCTAGGGTGATATCCCTCAGCACCTTGACACAGTGCAATCCACATGACAGCAGTCAGCCAGCTGGGGTCCTTTTGGTTTAAGCCACATAGAAGTTGTGTGTAGGCAGAAAGAAGCCTTGCAGTCCTGATCCTTGACAATTTGTATGGCTTTAATGTTTGAATTTGCCTACAGCAAAGGAGTACAGAAGCCATATCACAGGCACAGTAAATGGTACCGCCTATGTTAGCAACCCTGTGCAAGCCCTATGATTTGGCACCCTTTATCACATAAGCTTTATAGATCTCTGATGCAGCTGATGTTACAGCACGCACATCGGCCTAGATATCTAGATTCTGTAGCCTGCTACAGCCGTTGTGCATGACTGGGACATTTGGGATTCCTTAGCCCTTAATGCCAGTCAGCATTAAGGTTCTTAAGCTGGAGTCTGAATACCTAGGCCCTATGGACTTCATGGCTCTCTGAAACTCTTCTGGGAACCAGGAAATTCAAGTTCTTTTCCCTGGGTCCCTACAACCTTGTATCTTTCTTCTATTGACTTCTCTTTCCTTTCTTGTTATACTTCTACTTCCACTGTCTCCTTTTTCTTGCCCTGACCACTCCAAAATCATTCAGTCACTGCTGCTACCTTGGATGTCAGGCTGTCTTGCATTTTTCACAACCATCCTGCTAAGTGCTCAGATGTTGCTACAGCTGATATCTTGTTGTCTCCTCCTTGGCTGCTACTCTGTCATCTCTACTCATTTTTTTCTCTTTATTATCAGCACAGTCCATCCTACTAACAAGAAATGAACAAGAAGATGAGAAACAGAAAATGGAGAGATACTTATTATTGGGTCTAATGTTTCAGTGCCATGGGACGCAGTATAGGAGAGTGTTGGCCCTCTGAATTCTGGGAGCCTAAGAAGCCTCTTAATGTGGCCAGAGAAAAGAGATGATGGCCCAGTCAGAGCCTTGACTCTTTATCAACAACTGCAGCCATGGAGGCTTGTGAAAACACCAATCAGAAGCTCTCTTCTTTAGCATCAGACACAGTAGTCCCTCTGCCTTGCTACTCAGTGAAATCCTCCCTTCTAGTGAAGTACTCCTTTATAGTGCAGTGCTCCCATTCAGCTTAGGTGGCATTGAGTTCTACAGTTCACAGAGGTACGGGAAAGCAAAAAGTCTACTTTCTTTTTTTTTTTTAATTAGATATTTCCTTTATTTACATTCCAAGTGTTATACCTTACCCAGTTTTCCTCCCTGGAATCTCCCTATCCCATCCTCCCTTCCACTGCTTCTATGAGGGTGTTCTCCAATTCACCCACCCACTCCTGCCTCTCCACCTTGGCATTCCCCTACATTGGGGCATCGAGCCTTCACAGGGCCAACGGCCTCTCCTCCCATTGATGCCTGGCAAGGCCCTCCCCTGCTACATATGTGACTGGAGCCATGAGTCCCTCCATGAGTACTCTGTTTAGTCCCTGGAAGCTCTTGGGGGGGGGTCAAGTTGTTTGATATTGTTGTTCTTCCTATGGGCTTGCAAACCCCTTCAGCTTCTTCAGTCCTTTCTTTAACTTCTCCATTGGGAACCCCATGCTCAGGCCAATGATTGCTTCAAACAGTTCCGACTGAAGTTGTACCTACAGAAGATGGAACAAGCAGCTGTGATAGCTGTGTAGTTTCCTTAAACAGTCTCTAGAATCTTCAAAACATGTTTATCTTGATGTGAGAGTTGTCCTATTGGCTATTTGACTGATATTCCTTTAGCTTTATAAAGCAGAGCAGCAAAAGAGAGTCCTACAGTTGCTAACTAAGGGGCCAAATTCCCTATCCACCAACATCTTTGTTTCTTTATCAAAATATTAATCAAAATGAGTATACAATAGGAACTTAAAGAGCTTATGATTGACACTAATAATAATAACAGATTTTAATAGTGCTTTGCAGTATTGATGGCTTTCCTGTGCCTTGGAAAACAGTATGCCCCATTGTCTGTCTCAAACACACTGAAAGACTAACATAGCTCTTTATTTTCAATAGAAGTGAAAACTTTCAATTGCATATAGAGGAGGAAGGGATTTTAGTTTTTTTACTCAAAAAAAAAAAAATAACAGAACACTTCTGAATGTCAAAAGTATACCTGTAGGTGTTCATCTATAGGCATTAACTGACAGATAAACCTGTAAAGGATTTAGCATTGAAACTAATAGTCAGAAGCTTGGTCAGCCTTCTAGAGGTTATGAGGATGTCTTTGTTCCTAGATAATAGACTATCTAGACTTTATTAAAATTAAATAAAATAGAAATAAAGAATATGCAAACTTAATTGTAAGTGTCTTAGCGGGGTTGACTTTGAATTCTGGCTGTTAATTTTTTTTTATTAGAAACTAACCAGCTAGTTCTCTGTGAGAATGAAGCACACCCAAGAGGGTAAGTGTCGACTTCTCCAGGGAAAGTTACAGGCTTCTTTATATGGGTACTGTCTTAGGGTATCTATTGTTGCAACACAACACCATCATCACAAAGCACATTGAGGAGGAAAAGGTTCATTCAGTGTATAACTTCCATAGCAGCATTCATAATTGAAATGAAACAGGACAAGAACTCAAACAGGGCAGGATCCTGAAGGTGAAACTGATGCAGAAGCCAGGAAGAGGTGCTACCTACTAACTTGGTTCTCATGGCTTGCTCAGCTTGCTTTCTCATTGAACAGAGAGTACCAGCCCAGGGATGGCAGTACCTACCACGGGCTGAGCCCTCTTCGTGTCAAAACAAATTAAGAAGATGACTTAAAGCCAGATCTTATGTAGACATTATTTTCAATTAAGGATTTCTTCTTTCAGATACCTCTAATTTGTTTGTCAAGTTGGCATGATACTAGTCATCACAGGTATGTAGGATCTCAAGTTACATCTTTAAAAGTTGTGTTTTTATAAATCCACTGTTTTAATGATTGATCTACAAGACTAGTTTATAGCTAGGATAAAAGTTAAGGAATTTCCTTCTGTAAGCAAAGCTCTAAGTTGAAGATATGGAGGATGCTGTTTAGATTGAATGATGGGAGAACCACTTCTCTGTGCTTATTTGTATTCCACTAAGTTATACCTGGCTTATTCAAGGCCAATGGCTTATGCAGTTGAACATCGTACTCCTCAAGGACAGGAGTCACTCCCCTCCATTGCTATAGTGCTGAGAAGAGTACCTTCTGTGTAATGGATAACTCTACATGTTTGTGGAGTAAAATTGCATCCCTTTGCACATGGCGATTTTTCTACACATTTATTGTCCTTGTAACGTGAACTCAAAACTCAAATCAATGTAAATTCCCAGATGCTCTACTCAGTTAATATTCATACAAACTTTTATAAGTGGACCATAATCTGATTCAATGCTTCTGTTCCCAAGGTGTTTTCTCCCAATATTGGCTATTTTTAAGAGATTTATATAAAGTTCTGCATACATAGTCATTTAATAGAGACACTATACAACTTTAACATTGAAGAACATACACTAAATGTACCTATACACATGTGAAAAATATAGGGCATTTGCTCCATTCATTATCCATTCATTCTCCACAAGTGTCATGATTACATGCTATTATACATTATTATATTTTATGTGTCTGTATGTCTGAGTGTGTGATATTAGACATTTGTGATGAGCACTCTTGATTGCCATCTCAACCACATCTGGAATTAACTAAAATGCAAAAATAATTGGGTGCATCTGGTAGGGACTTTTTGCTTAATTGGATCATTTGGATAGGAAGATCTACTTCTAATCTGGATATTTGAGGTGGGAAGATGCACCTTTATTCCAGACTTTTGAGGTGGGAAGTTGCACCCTTAATTTGGGCCACACCTCTTACAAGCCTATATAAAGGACATGGAAGAAGGAAGTCTGCTTATTTTGCCTATTTCCTCCTACCCTTGCTAGTAATTCTCCTCCTTTGGTCTTGTATTGTACCCTATTTCTTCTGGATTCTGGTATATACTAAAGACCAGCTGAGACATCCAGCCTCATGGACATAACATTTACTGGGGTTTTGGATCTTCTATACATAGAAAGCCTTTGTTGAATTAGTTAGAGCATAGTCAGTAAGTCATTCTAACAAAAATATGAATTTTATTAGAATTTATATATATTATATACTATATTATTTAATATTATTATATATTACATAAAGATTATGCATACTAATATATAATATAAGCACATTATAATATATAATATTATATTATTACAATTCACACACAAATATATATATACACATACATACACATATATACATATATGTATACACATATATTTATATATATATTTATGTTCTGTTACTGTAGGAAACCCTGACTTATATAACATCCATGTGATGAGTAACTAAAAAACAAGAAGATAGCATATATTCTGTGAGACATAGAACTATACAAGCCAACGCTGTATTTGCTATGTACCAGCATGACAAACTCTCAGTATCATGCCAGGGTAGAACTGACAAAGATTATGAGTGGCAGATTATGTCAGAGAATGTTCATAATTAGAGACAGAAACTGACTGACTAATTTAAGGATAAGATGAATTATTGGCAATGTGACCTTCAAAAATTATTTTGCTGGCTAGAGAACCAGACTAGAAGCAAGCAAAAGGTAAGAAATAAAGCTGAAGAATAGTACCTGTGGTCTGCAGACAGCCCTCTTGTTCCAATGTCAGGTGCCAGTCATTGGAAGCCCCAGACAAATCTGTGTCAAATCCGTAAGTAGTTCCATCAGGCAAAACAAGGAGGGTGAGGAAGGTTCCATGAGTTAGGAATTCAGATGGTGATTAGTCAAGCAACCATATGTGACCCAATCAAAACAAAGTAAAACGAAAAGTCTACTGTACCTGTGACAATGAAATCCTCTTGCTCCCCACACACTTCTTGGGATGGTTAGTTTTTATTATCAACTAGATGGGAATCAACTAATGAACCTGGCTGTGAATGGGTCTGTAGAGTAATTTCTAGGAAATATTAACAGAGAAAACCTTCTCTCTGAGTGGGCATGGCTACATAAAATATGAAGTGGGTTGAAGGAAGAGCGATGCTGGCTTCCTGCCTAGCTTTCCTTCTCTCAGATGAGCATACTTGCTGCTTTTGCTTTTCTTAGTACTACTACTCCTGTTCATCATCACCCTCCTCTTCCTTCCCCTCCTCTTCCTGCTGCTGCTGCTGCTGCTGCTGCTGCTGCTGCTGCTGATGATGATGATGATGATGATGATTATGATGTCATTTTCTGCTGACACCAGACTCTGACTTCGCAAATATTCCCATATATGTTGAAAACCAGCAACTTTTCAGAAATCCTTCAAATCTTTTGCACAAAATTTGGACAACTGAGTCATCCAGCTTCACAAATTGAACAGTTCCAGACTACTTAGCCTCTCAAGCATGTGAAGAGCTGTCCTTGACAACCTACCTGATTTTCTAAGGCAATCTAGTGAATCTTCTTTGAACACATACACTCATACTTCCTTCTGTTCTGTTCCTCTAAAGAGCTCTTCGTATTGAAGTTTATTCCAACGTAAATCCCAGAATGAAAAAGACATGACAAAGTAGCAGATCAGAGTTATTGCATTAGATAATTAATTATTATGATTAGCAGAGGATTTTAGCATACAATAATCTTTGTACACATCCATGTATTTTAACTCAGAACAAAATGTTACAATATATAAAAGGTTAAACTTGTCGAACTGAACAAATGGGATAAGTTAAATTTTAACTAGCTTTAAAAGGCATGCTAACAACCTGATCATCTGACATCTTGGATTGTTTTAAAATATCAATGACTCTTAGATACAAAAGGTTTCAATTGTTCTCTCCTGACTTTCATTATGTAAAGTAGTTTATATCTTCTACCTGGTTTAGTCAAATTAATCTAAGTCGTGCTGTAATTATTAATGACATCAATTATGACTGCTATTGTTAAGAAATTAATTCCATGGGTTTTTTTTTTTTTGGATATTTTCTTTATTTACATATCAAATGTTTTCCCCTTTCAGGTCTCCCCTTCAGAACCCCCTATCCCATCCCCCTTCCTCCTGCCTCTATGAGGATGCTTACTCACCCACACAATCCTGTCTTCCTGCCCTGGCATTCCCCTACACTAGGGTATCAAACACTCCCACTGAGGCCACCACTGCCACTAATGTCCAACAAGGCCATTCTCTGCCACATACGCAGCCAGAGCTGTGGGTCTCTCCATGTGTACTCTTTGGTTGGTAGTCCAGTCCCCGGGAACTCTGGGGGTGTCTGGCTAGTTGACTCTGTTGCTCCCCGCATGGGGCTGCAAAACCCCTCAGTTCCTTCAGTCCCTTCGCCAACTCCTCCAATGCGGACCCCATGCTCAGTCCAATGGTTGGCATTTTTTTTTTCTGTAGAGAATCAAATCTCAGTAACTATCCATCTATACTGGGTCAGTATTCTGTTGACTCCTAAAGGACCCCTGGTATAATCCTGTCCTCTCTTTATTTTTTTGTCTTTATTTTCTGATTAATTTGTCTTTATTTTCTGATTAATTTAATCATTTTATTTACTTATCTTCACTCCAAGCACGGCAAACATTGTTTATGAAGACTTTATAATTATCCATTCTTGGATCTTCTATACAAATGATAAAGAAAACAGCTAAATAATTATAATATGCATTAATGAAGAAAAAACAACAACAACAACAAAAGACATCAAACCTTGCTACATCTTGCCATTCAGGAAAATTCAGTACATTGTAAATACCTTTCCTAAGCATGATTCTTTTGTACTCAAGCTGAGGATGGGTTTTTTGTTGTTGTTTTGTTTTGGTTTGGTTTGGTTTGGTTTGGTTTTATTTTTCATTAGTTTAATTATTTCTTCACTTTACATCCCAATCACTGCCCCTCTTCCAGTCTCCCCTCACACAGCCCCTCCCCTTCCCCTCTCTGAGAAGGGGGAGCCCCACCCATAATACCCTATCCTTTCACATCAAGTCACTGCAGGGAGAGGCACATCCTCTCCCACTGAGGTCAGATAAGGTAGCTCAGTTAGGGAAATGAATTGGCTCTACAGGCAGGCAACAGATTCAGGGACAGCTCAAGTTGTTGGGGGATCAGCATAAAGACCAAGCTGCACATATGCTACATATGGAGAAAGGAGCAGGAGCTAGGAACAGCCCATCCTTGCTTTTTGGTTGGTGGTTCAGTCTCTGGGAGTCCTTATGCGTCCAGGATAGTTGACTCTTTTGGCCTACTTGTGGGCATCCCTATCTCCTCTGGGTCTCTCAATCCTTCCCCCAACTGTTCTACAAGACTCCTGTCTAATATTTGGCTATGAGTCTTTGCATCTTTTTCCATTGGCTACTGAGACCGAGCTCTCAGATAACAGCTATGCCAGGCTCCTGTCTGCAAGCATAACAGTATCATTAATAGTGCAAAGGATATTAGCCATAAAGTACAAGATATCCATACTACAACCCACAGACCCAAAGAAGTAAAATAATAAGAAGGGCTCAAGAAAAAATTCTTAACTCTTATTCAGAAATGGAAATAAAATACCCATCAGAGGTAGATAGATGGTAGGTAGAAACTGGGTGGCAGCAGGGATGAGCAGGGGCACAGGGTGGGGGAATCAGGTATAGGGAGAGCTGGGGAGATAGAATGGAAATCTGTGACAAGCACTGTGTAGGGGAGCATCTCTAGGATGTGAACAGAGACCTGGAATGGGGAGATGTCGTAGGGATTCTATGGGGCTGAGTCTAGCTGAGATTCCTAGCAGGAGGTAAAGGGGATGGGGATGTGGAGCCTGAACTGGACACCTCTTATAGCCAGGCTGGACTCTCAGTGAAGGGTTATGTACAGCAACCCAACCATAAAGCCTTCATCCTAAAAAATGTCCTACCTACAAGATGTGCCGGGACAAAGATGGAGCAGAAACATGGCTCACCAATGACTGGCGCAACTTGAGACCCATCCTATGGGCCTTGACATTATTTATTAATGATCCTGTTCTTAATCCCTGCTACAGGAAGAGAGTGAAGGAGCACAGAGCATTAGCACCCAAGTGCTTCTATCAGGAAGCACACTATTACTGTTCAAATTTTGCTCCCAAAGGCCAAGTTGCACTAACTTGTATAGGTTTAAAAAATAGACACATTAGTTATTTTTGTCTTTGTTGTGGTCAAACACTATACGAAACTGCCACTTAAAGAGGAATTACTTACTTTGGCTCACAGTTTAGAAGAGCACAGCCTTTCATGACAGAGCAGGTCTGGTGGTGGGTGCAGCTTGGTACATATCCTGACCAGGCAACAGAGAATGGGTCAAGTCAATGCTCAGCTGATTATCTCCTTTCTCCTTTTTATTCAATCAAGAAGCCCAGGGAATAGTGTCACCCACACTTAAGGTAGGATTTCCTTCTTCAACTGGTCCTCTCTGAAAATACCATAATACAAAAAAAAAAAAAACCCAAATGCATTTCTTTGACTATCCTAGGCATTTCTAAATTGAATCAAGTTGACATTGGAAATTAACCATCATAACAGAAAGTAAGCTTGGGCAGTGCCAGGAGAGAGATGAGAGATTGAAAATGCTGAGTATCTATAACATGCACAAAAAACATGTAGTTAGTGTGCTGGCATTTCTGAAAAACATACGAAATGCAGACTTTAAGGGATATTAGTAAACTTCTCTACATTGGAAATATCTTTCCAACTATTCTCAAGATATTTTATAACTATGAACACATTTATTGAATTTCTTCTTTATTAGTTAACTCATCTCTTTGCCTCTAATAGATTTCTATCTTGTGCTGTTACTTTTAAAACCTACAGAGGGGCTCCAGAAGATATCAAATTCTACAAAACTAATGGAGATCCAAAGAGACAGCAAAATACAATACAACTGTAGCTAAGATGGCTTTAAATACATGCTGCAAGTGACTGGTTTCAATTCAGTAAGGAGCACCATCTACTCTTATTATGCCTTTCAAAAGCTAATGTTAAAACTGAGACTTTGCATTTTTTCCTGTCATATTGAAGATTGAATCTAGAAATGAATACATGCAAGGTAAACATACTACCATCAAAGTACAATCTAAGCAATCAAAAATTTTGGGATGTGAAAACCTCACACTTGTGCAATATATACATCTTTGTGTAATAGGAATAAGTAGTTTCACTGAAAGCAAAACAAGAGAGAGCATACATCTGTGTGTCTATGTGTGGGTTTATGTATATGTGTCTGTACAGATATGTGTATATGTATGCACACGTAAATGTGTATGTGTATGTGTGTGTTATAGAAAGAAACAATTACTTAGTACATGAAAGATTAGGAAGGGGAAGTAAAAAATGTTCTCCCAAACTTTTTGGTAGCACTCTCAGTAGTTATTCAGTATACATATTTGCATTATGAAATTAGTTTGTTTCTTTTTATTTTCTTTTTATTTATTTTTAAATTTTATTTTACTTTTAATTTATTTTTTACACTCCATATTCCATTCTCCAGCCCCACATCCACCCTCCAACTGCTCCACATCCCACACTTCCTCCCTACCCCTTCCCATCTCCACATGGGTGCCCCAAGCCCCACTCTCCTGACCTCTAAACTCCCTGGGACCTCTAGTCTCTTGAAAGTTAAGTGTATCATCTCTGAATGAACACAGACCCTGAAATCCTCTACTGTATATGTGTTGGGGGTCTCATATCAGTTGGCATATGCTGTCTGTCTAGTAGTCCAGTGTCTGAGAGATCTCAGGGGTCCAGATTAATTGAGATTGCTGATCATCCTACTACAGGATCGATAGCCCTTCTTCTCAGCTCTTCAACCTTCCCTAATTCAACAACAGGGGTCAGCTGCTTCTGTCCATTGGTTGGGTGCAAATATCTGCATCTGACTCTTTCAGCTGCTTGTTAGGTCTTTTAGAGGGCATTCATGTTAGGTCCCTTTTTGTGAGCTCTCCGTAGCCTCAGTAACAGAGTCAGACCTCCCCTTGAGCTGGATCACACTTTGGGCCTGTTACTGGACCTTCTTTTCCTCACAGTCCTCTCCATTTCTATTCCTGTAATTCTTTCAAATAGAAACAATTATGGGTCAGAGATATGATTGTGGGATGGCAACCCCATCTCTCACTTGATGTCCTGTCTTCCTACTGGAGGTAGGCTCTATAAGTTCCCTCCCCCTACTGTCAGGCATTTCATCTAAGGTCCCTCCCTTTGGGTCCTGAGACTCTCTCACCTCCCAGGTCTCTGGTGCATTCTTGGGGGCATCCCCCCAACCTCCTATTTCCTGAGGTTGCCTATTGACATTCTTTCTGCTGGCCCTCAGGGCTTCAGTCCTTTTACCTCACCCAATACCAAATCAGGTTCCTCTCTCTCCGCTACTTGTCCCCCTGTCTACTTTCCCTCCCAGGTCCCTCCTTCCCTCCCCACTTGTGAATGCTTTCTTCTCTCTCTCAAGTGGGACTGAAGCATCCTCACTTAGGTCCTTCAGTTTGTTGAGCTTTTTGAGTTCTGTGGACTATATCTTGGGTATTCTGTACTTTTATTTTTCTTTTGGCTAATATCCACTTACTAGTGATACATATCATACATTTCTTTTGGGTCTGAGTTACCTCACTCAGAGTTGGTTTCAATACAGGAAAAAATGCACAAGCTTAGGTTTAAATTGCATGAATTTCCACACATATTGTTATGTGAAAAGCAAGCTTTTATATATATATATGTACTTATGTATATATAGTTATATATATGTACTTATGTACATATAGGTATATATGTATATAAAATACATATGCATATGCACATGTACATATAAACAAACACACATATATACATATAATATACAACAGCACAAGATATATATATGTGTATATACATATACATATACATATACATATACATATACATACATACATATATATACATATACATATACATATACATATACATATACATATACATATACATATACATATACAAAAAGGGTCTTCTCAATGGCAAAACATGAAAGAGAACTAAGTAACTCTAAAATCTAACAAGGAAATCTGTAGTAAATTGGAAGGTTGCTTTGTTGAGGACCTATCCATAAACTCTAGGAGTTCCAATAACTGCCATCTTTGTGACATAATAAGAAGACAAAGGAAAAATAGTTAGGGAGAAGGAAGGGGAGACACTCAGCAACTAAGTGCACTGGTTGCTTTTTCAGAGTACCTGGGTTCTTTTACCAGCTCCTACGTCAGGATATTCATAGCTGTCTGTAGTTCAAGTTTTGAGGATCCCTTCCACTCTTCTGGCCTTGCCAAACCACATCAACATGGTACACATGCATATAATTGATTCCTCACAATGCTTACTTTAGAAAAATTTACCTGTCACGAGAACTCAGAGGAAATTTATCTGCAGATATTGACCTCTATATTTACGAGATGATGGATTATAGTGTTTTTTTTATATTTTTATATTTATATATATATATATTTTTTTTTAAAGTGGAAGTTAGCTGTCACGTAGTAATTGTAGATCTGAAATTACAATACCTCTATGACCCACTTCAACCAAAAACATATTAAGAAATGTGACAAAGTTACCCAAATGTACAAAGAATTCCAAATAGCATGTAAATATTAAATGTAAATCATCTCTATAGTTATCATACACATAATCCAAACCTTCCAAATTCCCAAAACACCAAAACTGAATCATGGAGGGAAAGAAAATCTAAATAGATCAATAACAAGAAACCATATTCAATCTGAAATGAAAGAATGTCTCCCTTCAAAGGAAGGCCAGGATGTGGTAATGAGGAGATGGGGCTACACTGGCCATTCAAATAAACCGATCGATATCACATATACAGGAAAATGACTCACGTGATTTTGGTAAGGATGGGATTCTCTAGTAGCAATATCAGACAAATACATTGCCAGAAAAGAAAAATACACATGAAAATATTTGATGAACATATATGCAAAAGTCTTCAACACAATACTTAAAAGCTTCATTCAGCAACAGATTGAAAAGACCATTCACCATGATCATGCCAGTTTTATCACTGAGGTAAAAGCAGGTTTCAATATATACAAATAAGTAAATGAAATACCTCACATTAACAAAATTAAGAAGAAAGGCCATCTTGTCAGCCTATACAGAAAAGTATTTTAAAAAATTCAACAACCTTTTATTAAAAAAACCTGACCAGTTTTTCACTCATTGAGTATAGAAGAAATGTACTTCAGCACAAGAAAGACTACATATGAGTTACCTTTGATTCAATGGTAAAATATTTCAAGGAATATTTCAACATTTTTCTCTAAAATATAGATGATGATGATTCCCACATTCAACTCAGTATTCTTATCAGAGTAATTAAGCAAGATAAAAGGAAAAGGAGAGGATAGAAAGAAGTTAAATTATTTCTCTTTGCTGGTGGAGCAATAGCACATGATAGCATCCCATTAACTCTACCAAATATTATTAATAAATAATTGATGCATGCAATAAAACCACAGGATAAAACACAATGTACAAAATTAGTTAATATTTAAATATACTAACAATGTACTAGTCAAATACAATTGAAAAAAATCTACTTGCTAATAGCTATAGAAAACAAAATATTTAGGAAAAAATTAACTAAGGAAATAAAAGACCTGTATATTGAGTCAAAGAGTCATGAAAGAAACTAAGATAGAAATAAATGGATTACTTAATGAAATTCATAGATCCAGTAAAATTCTTATTCAAATTCCAGGTTTTTCACTATAAGAATATATTAATAGAAATTCCATTTATTCTATGAATTCTATCCATTTCTATAAACGTATTCATAGAAATTCTAAAATTCATGTGGAATCAGTAGGAGGGCAAAATGATAGTCAAGGTATTTGTAATCAAAATAATAAAGTTGGAATTGTCGCATTGCTTGGTTTCCAACTGTATGCCCAAGCTGTAGTAATTAAAACAGCATGATCCCACCCCTTAAAACAGATCCATAAACCTACGTAGCCAAACAGAGCAAAGATAATCCCATGCATGTACAATTGTTAGCAAAAGTGTAAAGAGTATACAAAGGGAGATGGAATACTCCTCATAGATACTGTTGGGCAAGGTAGACTTATTCTTCAAAACCAAGGAAATCAGAGCTACCCAGCAGCCAATTGAACAGAGATACTGGCAATTTGTATGTACCAAAGGGAAGGCATAAAGTACTTCCAGAAAGATGAAACCTCACATGTAAAGAAATGAGTAATCACTTTGGAGGATGACATCAGTGATACTAACATGTCAATAAACTAAAGATATTACAACTGCAGTAAAGATTAAAAGTAAAAGCATTACAATGGGGTGATTTGAAAACAAGCAAGATATGGACACATAGATGCCTAGAAAATGGTTTAGTATAAAGTAGCAAAAAGGAGAGAAAAAAACCTGAGTAATAACATAACCTTTAAAGATTCTAAATCAATATTTTAGAATGTTTTTGTAAAAGAGAGTGTGCTTAAATGACCTTTACAAATATATTCTCACACATTCAAAGAAATTATAGTTCCATATTATTCTAGAAATTTGAAGGAAAGGAAACCATCACACTTATTTATTTAGGCAAACAAATACCTTATTCAAAGGCTACAACACACAGGTTGGGGAGATGGCTCAATCAGCAAAGTACCCACCTCATAAGCACAAGAACTAGAGTTGGGATCCCTAGCGCCCATGTAAAAACCTGCCAGACATGAAGACTCACACATCTTAAACATAGGCCTGGGATACATTAGAGGTATGGCCAGAACTAAAGCTAATCTGTGATTTCTAGGTTCAGGGAAAGACCTTATCTAGAACTCCAAAGTGGAAAGAGGTAGAGAAAGACACTTGATATCAGTCTCTGGCCTTCACACACACTAAACATAACTACTTACATATGCTATAGACATACACATAAATAAAATCCCTGAAGTGTGGGGAAACTCTGTTAATTAAGGTTGTCTACATTGACTAAGCAGCCTTTTGCGGCTCAGAGTGTGATGGGGGACCCTCTTCATTAGGAGGGTTTCTCCCTCTCTGACTTGTCTGCGGAGTTCTAAATCCTCATATTCACCTCTACCTGAGGAAGTCTGTATAAACTCGATTAGTTTATAGGGCCAATTCCCTTCCTCCTCACAAAATCTGTTAAGCTAGCACTTGAGACTCCTGAAACATTTCCCCATGGTAAGGGGGCATTTCAGATACAGTAAGCCCCCAGCCAATGACCCTTGCCATCCTGGATGTCTTGATTCTCAGTCCCGAGAACTTTATAGGCCTTCAATCACCCTAAGTAAAGTTGATCTGCTTACTAACAGCTGGGCCCTGTGTGGTCTTTCACTGTAGGTAATCACAGGGCTTCTGAACGCCCTGTTTGAAGTCTCTGCAACCTCTGCCCTCATGGGCTATACTGGCCAATAATCCACAAGAGTGGGGATACCCACACTGAAAGACAATATAAAAAAGTTATAGACTAATATTATAATCATATGAACAAAGTAAACTCAGAACCTTATATAAAATATAGAAAGTTTTCTGATAAAATTTTTTATTCCAGAAATAAAAGACTGCCAACATTAGAAAAACATATATTTCAGAGTAGTTTAATCACATGGTCTAATAAAAGGAAAAATATGTCTACAGATATAAAAACGTATTTAATTCATCAACTGTAGTGGATCTTTGATTAGAAGGGAACTTTCTTTTTTATTATTTAATTGATCTTGTGACATGATATGTTGTGATGTGGTGATGGTGGTGGTGGTGGTGGTGGTGGTGGTGGTGGTGGTGGTGGTGGTGGTGGTGGTGGTGTGTGTGTGTGTATAGTATACACCAAGAAGTTCTGTGTATTTATGCCAATGCTGTGCCTACATAAGGATACCTCTTAAGTTACAGAAGTGAACACAGAACATGTCTGCAGTTTTCCTGAACTCTTTGCTCTGCTTTTCCTTCTCTGTCACATTTCTGGACTCCACTCTGGTGTGCACCAATTCATCTTTACTCATTCTCAGAGAGTCACACTGAAACTGTGGACAAACTTTGCTCCAGCTCAGTTCCCCAGCGATGGCATTACTGTTGTCTCTTCTCTGTGCACAATCTACATTTCTTTAAACCTCTGGAGACTTCATGACCCAGGGCCAACACTCAGCCAGAGAGATGCTCTCTTATGTTTCACAGTGGCAGAGACCTTGTCAGACGCTAAGCATCTGGTGTTAACTTCATTGTTGCATCTATTTTGTTTTGGCTGAGGAAGCAGGTGTCTTCACAAAGTATAACTAGGCAGTACTACTAAACCATTAAAATGTTTATTAAAAAATATCAGTCCTTTTTGTTAGTTTTAAGGCAAAATAGGAAGAATGTGGTTACCATTACCATCTGTGCAAATACTATGCTCCATCATCTCAGGGAATTTTGTTTTGTTTGTAGCCTATGAATTATAGAACATATTCATGGCATAATTTTTGCATGACCCAATAGAAACTGTCTTTCCATGTTTACATCTCTCAGGGACAGCAACACTGGGCTCCAGCTACCTGAATGCATCTTCTTCATCGCAGGTAACTTCCATGTCTACTATATAATTAAAACGTCAATGCGAAAATGTTTCCTTCTCATTCTCAGGGTGGAAACCCTAGGAGCTAACTCCATATCAAATCTGACCATGCTTCAATAGGCCTCATTGATGAGGAAACACTATGACTTTGCTGGATATTAAATCTGTCAGATCACAACTGACAGTCTCAAACATGCTGGAAGATATTGACTAGTCGAACTGCACTCCCTGAACTCTGGCACACCTCTCCTGAGCCATCTTAGAAGGCAGAAGATAAGTGTCCGTGGCACTAATGAGCCTGGAATAGCAGCCATTTCAAGGAAAGGGCAGGACACATTGCATTACTTGGAGTATTTTCAGCTAAGGCATCCCTAGAGACTCAAGGGAAGGATAAAGATCCATTGCTATCACATCCTTGACTTTTACAAGTGTCTGTGCTACTCAGTTGCCCATATATCATGTACTGTGTAGTTAGAACACTGTAGTAATTGATAGTCCTATTTTTATCACATTAAACTCACATTTTTCAGGACATGATAAATTTATGCCTGCATATTGACAGAACACAACCTTACATCTAGAGGCAAACATTCTGATTAACTGCTTATTCAAGTGTCTTAATACTATTCCAGATGGTTTCACCTAGGAACATTTCGATATGTAATCATACATAAAATTTATCTCCATAAGTCCTTTGGGTAAAGGCATGTTTTAAAAGAAGATCAGGATGTTATTACAGTTGTTAGATAAGGGAAGAAAGGTAGAAGAATCTCTGACTGTTATGTGCTCACAGTGTCATGCCACCATATAGTGCCCTGAAAGAAAAGAGACACTGTAAAAAAGGTCCGACAAACTTTACATTTTCACTGTGAAGATTAACTAGAAATCCAGTCAATGTCCCCAATGACAATAAGGATCACCACCTTCACCCAAGGTAGAGACTGGCTAACTGATCTTGTAAGAATAGTCTGTGGAATCCACAGGGAAAACCACTATTGTCTTTTCTACTCCTAGGGCATAGCACGATGGGATAAAGAGGGACGTGCATGTACACAGTAGGAGTTCATACCCTTACCTTCGGATATCAAACCACAAAATTGAGTGTGACATTGTTAGCAGTTGGGGTCAAGGAACAAGATGGTTTTTGTTGTTGTTGTTGTTGTTGTTGTTGTTGGTTTTTTTGTTTGTTTGTTTGTTTTTTGTAAATGCAAGATGACTTTTGAGATTTTTTACGGCACTCCAAAGCCAGACAGTTTCTGGACAATCAACACGGAAACAGCTGCACAGACCCTAAATGAAGGCTAGAAGGGTATCCTCATTACAACTTCTTAAAAGTAGCATAGGGAAGGAATAATTTGCTTTTGGATTATAGTTCCAGAAGGATGACAAGGAGGCAGCAAGGGAGACATGGTAACACAAAAAAGAGGCTAATGGTGATATTTCATAGCCACCTAGGAAGCCAAGAATGAACAGAAAGTGGGGCCAGTTTATTAAGCGTCAAGGCTTGACTCAATAACCTACTTCCTCCAGTGAATTCTTAAAGGTTCCACAGTCTTCTATAACAGCGCCACAATCTTGGGACCATATGTTCATATATGAGAGTCCTTTGAAGACTTCACATGCAACCCAAACCAGGGTAGTGATGCCCTTCCTCTTTCTGCAGTAGGATGAAGAAACCTGAGATACTGCTATAGAAGAGACAAGGTAAGAGCTGTCCAGCTTGTTATAAGCTGTGATAAATGCACAGCTCTTTCTTTGCAAAGTTATAGAGCTTCTGAAGACGATGACCCTGATTAAATGTGAAAACTATTATAAATGCTCAAAGCCATCCTCAATTGCGAGTTACCTCAGCAAAAAGTTAATAACCATTCCTGCCAGCTGATCACTTACACAATGAAAATTTGGTTTTGGTAGTTGGAGAAAGACTAAAATTAAAATGAAGAGAGGATTCAAATGACATACAGCAAATTCTACCAGATATCAATGAAAGGCTAGACTTCAAGCATTACTTACTTTGCTGGTCTGTATGATCTGGTCCCAGTACATAAGAACTTGCTCCAAGACTTCATGAAACCAAAGAGACAGACCTGAAAAAGCCCAGGTTTTGTTGAACCATTCTCTTTGGCACTTACTAAAGGAAATCTTCCTCAGAAGTAACAAAACCGGGTGTATCCTGGGAATTTGGATCAGCTATAAGTTCCTTAATAATATTTGTGACAACAGTGACTCTCTGCAAGCCATACTATACCTAGCTATCACAGAAGGTTTTAGGAACCATCCAGTGCTGATAGAATCAAGCTCTGGTTCATAGAGCTCAATGTTTTACCCAAGTAAGTTTGTTAATGTATACTCCCTGGGAAAAATAAACAGAAGAAACTGACCAGGGCTATTCAGGAACCATCATGGTGATTGATTACAATTAAAGATGGCTAAGGTCATGTCAAGCCAAATCCTAAATCTGATTAGGGTTTTCCCATTTGATGAGTTCAAAATGATGTGTGAGAAATTTCCAACCATGCTTTTCAATGTTTTAGACTGGAAGATGAGGCAAGACTTATACCTTAATTGGTTGAAGGTTGCCAAGCATCACAAGAGTCTGGGTTTGATCTCCAGTACATTTAGAGTGTGGTGGTACATACCTGTTATCCCTGCTCTTAAGAGACAGAGGCAGAGGATCAGAAGTTTAAAATTATTCTCATAAGTATAGTAAGTTTTAGGCCAGCTAGAAAATGATATGCCTATGTCTCAAAGGGAAAGTCAGAATAGAGGGAGGGAGAGAGAGAAGGAGCAATGGAGGGAGGCTACAAAGAAAGGAAGAGAAGAAAAGGAAATGAAAGGAAAAAAGAAGAAAGGGAGGAGATAGAAACAATTTAACTCAGCATTTTAGTGTCTCTCTTCAAATATCTTACCATGTCCCACTCTTAGTAAAGGGAAATTAACATGATGACTGGTACAGCAAAAAGATAAAAAAAAAAAAAAAAAAAAAAAAAAAGTCCAAAATGTTTTCATTACCGTTTCTGAAAATCTCTCCTTTCCTGACTCAATATCTCTTATTTAGAGAGAAAATCTCATCCTCTCTATCCCCACCTCAGTCTCTCAGACGACATTAGGAAGCCCTGCTTATGTTGTTTCTCTAATTCTCCATGCAGTGTTAGACAGCAGCTTCTCTGTCTCATATTCCTGCTTGGATCAGAGGACAAAAGTTATCATCTACTTCCTGCAGTGCTTTTGGAGAATAGTTATTGCATATGGGTGAATTATACTGAAGATGAAATGTACAGGATAAATGCCTATACATTAGCGAAGCCTACACATTTAAGAGAATTATTTTAACAGACAAGAGAAATATGCACCATTTCATTCTCAATTGCCTCCTTTTGTATGCCTTTACATCTGATTTAAGGTAATAACACATGATTATTCAAAGTGGGAATACATTATCAGGTACCTGTAATTCTATTTATTATCAACTGTTGGATTTATACCTCCATAGAGTTTGAGTGGTTTAAAAGCATCATTATTGATTAAAATCTATCCTATTTAGGCAACAGTGTCAGAGGTAATAGAGATTTAAATAAAAGGCAATCTTAATATTTTTACTCATACGTTCACATCTTTTCTCTTGCATTTGGATATGAAAAGATGTTCTGTAAGAGTGGATATGGTGATTTTCAGATAGTATGGAATTATATAGCTCATGATTAAAGAACTGGTTTTTGTTTAGGAAAATATTTTAGTGACTCGTTGGTTATAAGAGAAACCTCCAATGAGTTGTTCTAAAGAAGAACACATATAAAAGAAAAAGAAAGTAGATGCTAAGATTGGAAAGTGGATGAAGAGCCTAGAAGAACAGAAAATCGATAATGAGATATAAGCAAGAGGAATCAACAGACACAGAAAGAAAGTTGGCCCAACAACATTGCCGGAGATGTGGTCCAGAGTCAGAAATCCTTTAGAATCCTTTACTGTTTTATGATGTTTTCTCTCCTCTGTGATAGTACATAACTTCTCCAATAGCTTCTATCCCACCGCCTCGCCTGAGTAATGTCCACAAAACTCCACACCGCATAAGGGATATCCTGGGTGCTTTGGAAAAATAACACAGAAGGTCTTGCAACCTGTATCTTTGATAACTTTAGTGAGCTCAGCTACAGTGTGCACAATTGCATGGCCTCTTAGCCATGCTGGATTTCAGAACTCCTTTTAAAAAACATAACAAGTATATAATATCATAGTTAAGTGTGATCACAGGCAAATTGTTCAATCAAGGCATCTTACTTAGGAAAAAAAAATGAGCTATCTTAAATTCCAACCCGGAAAGACCAAGTGTTACTATAGAACTCCTTAAATTTTATTGATCCAGCATCAATAAACTTCATAAGAAAGTTGTTAACTTCTCAAAACTTTGTAGTTAAGAAACTCTGTTGATGGTTATTAGCATACTTTGGAGGACTGCTTAAGTTAACATACTGTGTATGATTGATAACTGTATAACCTATGTTGGAGAAAAGATTGAATGTTCTGGATATTTGTATGATTGATTCACTTAAGTGGGTAAATAATCAATGTGTTATATACTTCAGATGATTTAATATATGCCTTTATTCATCAGTTTTATATTGAATGCTCAATTTAAAATTTATACTCATGTTCAATCAAACCTGTATAGTCCTCATACATTATTAAATGGGGAGGGCACATGGGGGACAATGTATGTCAGAGTTTAAAGTTTGTGCCTACTTTCTTAGTACTGACATAGTACTTTTAAAAGTTCTATTTCTCTGTTTGAAAAATTAAAAATTATTTTATGTAAAATTTCAGTGTTGGGTAGTGATGGAACAAAAGACATCTTGATTGAGTATTCAGGAGAGAACTGCTCTCCATTTTGGGGTTTCCAAAGCCGAAGTAGTTTAATATGCTCCAAGTTTTCTTCACTTAGGAAGCTTCTCTATTAAGCTTTATAAATTGCATTAGCATGGGAATAAGCCAATACAGGATGGATAATATTTATCAAATATTAATATAAGTTTGTCTACTCTTAACATTCAGATTCATATGGGCATGAGGGTCAGCTAGTAGGATTTAAAATAAGCCAGTGGAAGGTTCAGAATACTATATTTCATTATTTAGCTATATGAACCACTGAGATTAAAGCTGTGGTTAAGATTAAAACTATGGGGCCGAAAAACCTTCTTCTTTATTAGGCTTAGATCCTAAGTTTGCATAGGCAAACAAAGTTTCTATCTGATTTGATTGAGATGGGATATCAAGTGGGTTTTCTGGTATGGAATTGTCTCTTTCATAACAAGTCAGGGGAGAATAGCACTTAGTACTGAAAGCAAAACTAGAAGACATCTCAGGTAGATTTAATTGTACACTACACATGAATCAGGATTTTTCCCTAATCAAATGAGACCCTGTGTGCTTTACTTTATCCTGTCTCACAGAGAGACAGGAGACTATAATAACTAGGGATGAATAAAGTTGATAAATTGTATGGTGAGAAAACAGATGAGGCATTTTGTCATCTGATGCCTACCACAGACTTCTCTATAAAATTAGTGAAATCATATATGGAATGACTGTCAGTCAGTTTGTGACTACTGTTGGACCTCACAAGGCCATTTGTCCTCACAATAAGATAAGGGTCAGAAATTCTCTAGCTATCAGTAAATAATGTTAACATTGCCCATCCTGTATTGGCTTATTCTCATGCTAATGCAATTTATAAAGCTTAATAGAGAAGCTTCCTAAGTGAAGAATACTTAGAGTATATTAAACTACTTTGGTTTTGGAAACCCCAAAATGGAGAGCAGTTCTCTTCAGAGTACTCAATCAAGCTAGCTTTTGTTCCATTACTACACAATTTTACATAAAATAATTTTTATTTTTTCAATTAGTTAGTAAGCTAATCCTAATGTTTCTAATCAGATTTCTAGAAAAACATACAATTCAAAATATAACCTTCAGCTTTTATGGATTAACTGGCAGGTAAAGAATATGTGTGTTCTATTAACATAGAAGTATCTGATGCATCTTAACAAATTGGCTAACAGAGAGGAGTACAGTTGTTGTATGTGATGGATAGTCCTGGAATATAATGAAAGGCTGGCAGATTCCCTACCACAGAGCCAGGCTTTTATCATGCTGAAATGTTTGACCAGTCTGGTAGATCAATGAACAAATGATTGTTAATTTTTGTTAAAAAAAAAAAAAAGTGGAATTTTTGACTATTGCTTGTTCATATTCTAACAGGCAAAGTATACAGTGGTGACTTTTTGTGTCATTATTCCCAGTCAGAGTCTATGCAGAAATTATGAAATAAACATCTATTAAGTAAATTTGGTAGGATTGTCTTCAAAATCCTATGTACATAATTTTTACAGCTTACTGCTGCTAGCTACGGAATGTTAGTTGTGGTTCTTATCTATCATTCATAGCATCCCTTGATGGTGATTCTTTTATTCTTCTTTATCATTCATAGTGACCTTAGTCTGTCAAGAGGACAACTGGTACTAGTCAGATATTCCACACCAACAGCTACTGAGGAATACACCAATCTTCTAGAATTTTTAAATTAGCTTTATTGACATCATTATTTGTGATTTGTAATGTGGGTTATTGGATGGTGTTATGGATGTTATTGGTGTTCACTTTCATTAACATGAATACTTTTTGAGGGGCAAGAGTTTGTCTGAGAAGTTAGCTTCAAGGGAGCTGACGATTAGTTTTGGTTTGGTGGATTTTGGTAGTAGCTTTAATGTTATTGAGGTTGCGTCCAAAAATGAGAAGTGGAATTAGTATAGATAGAATGAGGGAAAAGAGGCAATATAATTACAGAAGTCTTCCATGAAGATAAGCTGTCAGCAATGAGTCAGAAATGAGAATTGTTTCAGAAGAAATGTCTAGTCAAATGAATTCTAATAGAAGCAGCAGCATGTTTCAATTGGGTAAATGGTTTACATGTGGCTGTAAGAAGTAAAAAGTGTTGGCGGAGACTTAAAGGTTAGAAAATGTAAATAAGTATATTGAGGATTTGAGTTTGCAAGTTATGTTATCAGGATGAGTACTATTGTTTTCCTAAGACCTAAGAGGATTCCAATAGAATCTTGCACAAAATAGCATAGTCTGGGAGGAGATTTAGTAGTGATGTTGAAGATTAAGGTAAGCAAAACAGCCAGGCACGGTGCTGCCAGGCTGACATCACAGCACTTCAGTGGCTCAGGCCAGGTCAGAAGGTCACAATGTTCACAGCCTTCTCAAGCTACAGAGTGAGTTCAGAACCACCTCAAGCAACTTAGTGAGAATCTTTTGTACAAGAAAAATTTAAAAGAGTGGTTGAGATGTAGGTCAGTGTTAGAACACCCATGCGATACACTAGATTCAGTCTCTAATACCACGAAAGGGGGGAGAAATTCATTTGTTTTGGTTAGGAAGTGTTGTTTTCAAAGATAAAGATTAAAGTTGAAAACTAAGGCCACATAGTAGCATATGAAAAAGATTTAAGTACAATAGATATCTGCTGGGAGGTAGCAATGAATGTCAATAAGAAGGCATTGGTTTGGGTGTGCTTATAAATTCATTAAGTATGTACAGAGCCCTGTAAGGAAAGTCATACTATGATTATAGGGACTTCTAATGATAAGTAGAGGTTATAGTGTTAAATAGGCCTACATGATTTTCAAAACTCTTGCTTATTATTAGATTTCTATTTAATAGTCAGGACATATAGCTTTAAAAAGTGTGTGTGAGTAAGAGCGTGGCACCTCTGAGAAAACGGTCACTGTTAGCTTAAACTATTAAGTGCAACAGTTTTCATGTCAAGCCTGCTAGGGCGCAGATTACCACAAACTACAAGGCAACAGCATACATACATACTCACAGTGTTGAGTTATTTGTTTTGAGCCGGGTTAAAGTAGATTTGTAGTAAGTTCCCAAAGCTGGGTCTGGTTATAAAGCAGAGCTTTGTGTTCTACCCTCTGCTGGTGATGGTCATGTGGACAAAGGTGAACTTGATACTTGTTACCAACTAAAAGGAGGAGGAGAAGGAGAAGGGAGAGGAGAGGAGGGAGGGAAGGAGAGAAGGGAAGGAAGGAAGGAATGAGGGAAGGAAGGAAGATGAGGAAGATCAAGCAGTAGGCATTTACCAGAGTTGTGATTGAGTATGAAAAAAATCACCAAAATGCTCACATATTGAATACAATAAAAAATTATAAAATCCTTTGTTTCACTTAGAGTCAGGCTTTGTGCAGGCTGGTAGATATTGCTCTAATCTCATTCTTCTGCCTATGAGCAAACAGTTTTCCAAACACCATTTGTTGAAGACGGTTTCTTTTCTTCAGTAACTGTTTTGACACCTTTTACAAATGTTAGATGGCTGAAATTACATATACTCATTTTTTGTGTCTTTAGTCTTATTCCGTTGGTCCATGGATCTGACTGTATGCCAATAATTTCATTACTATTGCTCTGTAATATATCTTAAGATCTGTAATGGTAGTCCTTCCAGCATCCCTCTTTTGCTCAGAATTGTTTCATCTATCTAGAATCTTTTGTGGTTCCATATCAATCTTAGAAGAGTTGATTTCTATTCCTCTAGACAATTAAATAGAAGTTTAGATTAGGATTTGCACTGATTCTGTAAATAGTTTTTTGATAAAATGATCATATTCATAATATTAATTCTACCAATTCATGAGCATGAGTTCTCTTTCCATTTCTTAGTGTCATTATTTGTGTCTATTTCTTCAAAGCTCCAAAGCCTGTGCCACCCCCCTTCCTCAGAGGACACCAGGCTTACAGGAGAAAGCAAGCAGAAGGGGAGAGCAGGATTTGAACACAGGTGAATTTGATGGAATGACATCCAGAGGCTGCTGCAGCAAGACAAGTCTACTTTATTGTTTTTAGGGATAGGGTAGATAAGGGACTTTTAGGAGTACTGGTAGAAAGGGTTAATTTGTTATAGCATCAAGAGATCAGGAAGGGCTTTTTGGTTATAATACAGCACCTAATTATCATGTAGGTGGGAAGCCAAAGTGAGACTTGTGTGCAGAGTTATGCAGCCTTGCAGAGAGCTCTGTACTCGGTCACTTACCAGTCCAGGCCAACTATCTGTTTTCAGAGACCTTCTCCAGACAAAGACACTCCCCAGGCAGAAACAGAGACAGGGAAGCCCTGCCAAGAAAGGGAGTCCCTCACTTTCCACCAAGCTCTCAAAGCTATTGGGTCATAGAGTACTGCTACCTTTATGGTAAGGTTCCCCAACAAAAGTACTCATTGTATAAAACTTCTTCACCTCCTTGGTTATGTTAATTCCTACATATTTTATTTTCATTCAGGCTACTATAAATAGGAATGTATCTACTTGTTCAACAAAAATGAAGTCATGCATCAGACTAGAAACCTACCCAACTACGCAGGGCTAGAGACATCATGAATTTTGTAGGAGAACTGAAGTGATTGTAATCCCAATCGAAACCCCCATTTGATTCTCCAGAGAAATAGTGATTCTCTTAGGGATGGTTGACACTTAACTAAACCAGGATCATCTGTGACTACATTCAAAATGTCATTACACTCACAGACATTATAGTCCTCATCTCTCATAAAAGAAACAAAAAACTTCTCTTTGCAACAGGGACCATTACAAAAAAATCACAACGAATCAAAATGCAGAATTATGGAGCCCAGTCTCAACAGACACATCTACAACACAATTCCTACACCTAAGGCTTAGAGATCATTGTGGAGGAAGGGATGGAAAAGCTGTACAAGCCAGGGGAATAGGAAGTTTGTGGTGAGAATGTGTCTTCTAGAATATCAGAAGCAACACTCATGAAGACTTATACAAAGGGTGACCTAAACATGAGAGATACAAGGACAATACTACTATACATGATAATGTAGAAGGGGGGAATCTCAAAAGGACTTGAACTTAGACAAAGAACTCTAGCCAACCAAGGACTGCTGAATGTGAGAAGCTGTCTTCCTCAGGAAAAAGCACATCAATTGGTTAGCCAATGCCAAATGGTCAGTTCTGAAATCATATACATACAAGTAACATTAGCCAAACTGAATAGGTTGTATTTTGTGTTGAGGAACATGTTTGTGTGTGTATGTGTGTGTGTGTTTGTGTGTGTGTATGTGTGTGTGTGTATGTGTGTGTTTGTAAATAATTGAAGAAATAGAGGCATACATTTGAAAGAAAATAGAGGAGTGGGTACATAGGAGTGTTTGGAGGGAAGAGAGAAAAGGAGGAAATTATATAATTATATGTCTCAAAAAATAACAAAAGAGTAAAAAGAAATTATGAAATCTTAATACATATCTAAGGTCTTCAATACATTAAATAAAATTTCCTGGAGGACATCTATATTCAGATATAAATAGCTTTGTAAAATATGTTTATTTATATTTTTATAAGCAGCTATATTTACTTGTTTATCAACACCATTATCCAGAGACAAAAGATACTGTCACTACATCTGACCTTATAACAGGTAGAAGAGATGATTGGGTGTAGCTAATTCTAGGGCAGTTCTGAATATCAAGTAATTTTCTATTGGAGTATTTACAGCATTTTGGAAATTCCATGATTGGTAACAGATGAGAAATGCTACTGGTATAAATGGTATTGAGTTTAATATACTTATAACATGTAATATTTATAATATTATATAATACATTATAATATAATGATATATAAAATACGACATAGTAATAATGTATTTATATATGCTCATTAGTATTTATACTATTAGCACTTATATATATAACATATACACTGTACATATACATCATATATATCTACATATATATATACAAAGTATTAATATATACAAATGTGTGTGTGAGATACTGACAACAAAATGTGAAATAAAGAATTTTACAAAGAATGATGTTATTGTCACTTTAGTAATAATTACAGTAATTGGTGAAATTAACACTAGGAATGAAATTGTGATAGAGGTAGCAAATAAATTACTTCTATTTGAAGTCACACAAAGTTTTTACCTTTAAAAGTAGTAAATTGCTTTTACTTCTTTGAAATTAAGATTGTCATACATGGGTGCATAAATTAGCATGTCTTTCACATATCTCAATGAATGAGTTGTAAGTTTGTATTATTAGAATCAATATATTGATTAACATAATATATATATGTATATATATTCCAACATAAGTTTGGAACAATGTAATAGAACCAAGGAGTGGGCAGATAAGTATCATTTTCCCAAATGCAGAGCAGTTTGATCCTGTTAATGTGAAATGTAAGTTTTCCTCATGGTCTTGCAATCAATATGTAGAGATGGTTATAACTGGCCTGTTAAATCTGGTCATAATAAGGGTAAAACTAAATCATGAAAATGAGCTGCAATCACAAATCTTCCCCTAAAGAAGTTGGTGTCTGATGGTGAAGGTTAGATTTGCTAGGCCATGCTTGTCACGTTACTGAAGAGAATGTTTGTTACCTGCAAGGTAACAACATAGTTGGATATGAATTCATTTTTAGTTGGCATTGGTGAGACAGACGGCTCTTTATGACTTGAGACCATGGGCACTAATTAGAGCTGTGAGCCTATGGGACTTCCTGGTGTTCAAGTAGGAGGCATATTCTCCTGGAATTTCTTAGCTGTTTGTCTCTATCTTCTGTAAATGATTTGTTGTAAGTATTCTTCATGGGGATAACAGAAAATGGGTACACTGCATGTCCTTTGAGTAGATTTAAAATTACATCACATTCAGTTTTATACTGTGACTGTGAGGACAACCCCTTTCTATATGTGGTTTGGTGGAGGCAGTAAGAGACATTTTAATGTGGATACTTCATCCTGTTTAGGAATATGACAGTATTTGAGTTTAGTTGAACATTGTTAAAAGTGTAGTGAGCTGGTGGTCTTTGTGATATAACTAAATGCTAGAGGAGATAAAATGGCCACGTCGTATATCGAATAGGAAGTCCTGCTTTTAATTATTTTGTTTGATTGCCTCATCGAGTAATAATAAAAGCTGATATCGGTGTTTTTTTTTCTTAAAGAAAAGATAAAATAGCACTTGCTATATTGTGGTAAGTGCAATTGTTAGGAATTTTCAGGACAGTTAATATTGACACACATCAATATTTTGGGGTATTGGAATCTTTGGGAAAGGGAGCTGACTTACTGTGGTTGTTAAGGAAAGTAATCAGGGCTTCAGTGTTAGAAGGGAGCAGTATATTTCAATGAATTCTTTGTCTTTTCTTGCCCTAAGTTAAGTTGCTTTACCATCTGCATCTTTTTACACATCTTCTGGACCATATAGTTGTATTAGTTTGCATGAATTTTAACAGTGTCATGTTGCAGATACAAGTATAATAATAACATTTGAGAAACTTTACATGGTGCACATAGACCAGGCCATATGTACTAGACACTATTATTATAGTTGTAAGCCTTGCAGGCTATAAAACTACTAAAATAACTGCTGTTGAGGTGAATAAGTTAAAGTCAGTATTTAAAATTACAAACATTCCTACAATAAGTAATGTTATGCCTTCTAAATGTAGAGAACTTAATAGGTGTGACTGATATTGTCCTATTAAGCATGTGATATAAGCTATAATATTGTTAAAACAAACCAAATACACATTGGGAGTTATTAAATATTAAACTTTAATGAGTTGAAATCATTTACTTTATTTATTTTTTTTAATTTAGGTAGAGAAGATGTGTAAAAAGATGCAGATGCTCCAAGACTTGCCTTAGGAAAATAGAGTAGAGATTTCATCTCAAAGATTTTCCAAAGAGAATCTCAGTGGTTATTATGGAAGGTGGGAGAAAGATCCCTCCCCTCCTCATTCTCATACCTGGCTGAGCTCTTTATCTCTCAGTCTTTTTCTTTGATTAGCAAAGGGAAGAGTCACTTTCTGTCTTTTCCTTGGAGCTCTGCTTCAAGTCTGGGCTCCTGAATTCCTGCTTAACCACACTAACTTTGCAAATGAAAGAACTGTGGTAATCTCATAGGGAGGGCAAAAGTGTCTTTCACCTTAGAATTTAAAGAGCAGCACTGCCTGCCAGAGAGGTGTGTTTTCATTAAATCTAGTTACCATATATTTTAGGATAAAAATTAAAATTGTTGCTAGAGTGAGCATTAACTTGAGATGTGCATGATAGTGGTAGTAGAAACTCAATTAGGAGGAACACTACTTATTGGCTTGCTCTCGATGACTTGCTCAGTAAATCAATTAATTAGTTATGAATACAGAAGTTCTGCCAGCATAGGCCAGAAGAGTGTGTAGAATGTCTTGGAATGAGTTCTGTATGACTGAGAACCACCAAATGGGTGCTGGGAATTGAATCCCAGTCCTATGGAAGAGCAGCTGGTGCTCTTAACCACTGAGGCATTGTTCTAGTCCTTGATTTTTTAAATTAAATAGCAAGGATATGTTAGATATTAGAGAAATGTTTATGGAAAATGGCAGGTGGACAGATCTGATGGTTTAAAATTCATGTTTGATGGCCTTTCTCTTTCTCATTAAATTTAACAGGATGCAATGATAATAAGCAGTAGTAGCAGAAACATTATTGTCAGTGTGGAGTGAATTATTCTTTTTTTTTTTAAACTGAGCAACAAAGCTGACTAGAAGTGAGTTATCTGACTAATATAGGAAAACTAGATTCATTGCAATTATAGAAGCATATAATAAGACTATAATAAGAATTCCTCATGTTGCTGTTGCCCTCTACTACACTACACTGGACACCAATATTGACAATCCTGAGACCAGGAATATTAGTGTCTGGGGTCCGACAGCCTCCTAATTCTTGAGTTAGAGCTAGGCTTCAATGCGAAAAGACTCAGATGAGGCCTGAAAGAGGAAACCTGTTAGTAAAATAAAGATAATTACTTCATAACATTGGTTTCTAGAGGGTAGTTAGATTTTTGTCAGTTTTTCAAAAGCTAGGATTATCTGGGAAGAAAAATCTTCCATTAAGAAAATGCCTCTGGTAGATTGCCTATAGGCGCAGCTTTGGGGAAATTTCTTCATTAATGATTGATGTGGGAGGACCCTGTTGGTGGGTACACTGTAGGTGGTGTCAACCTTGGGCATAAGAAAGCAAACTGGACAAGCGAAGGAGAACAAGCCAGGAAGTGGTATTTCTCAGTGGTTCCTGCCTCTCTGTTTCTGCTTGAGCTTTTGCCCTGACCTCCCGCACTGATGGACAGGGTGAGCAAAGCCCTTTCCTCTCCAATTTGCTTCTGCCCATGGTTTTTATCATGGCGATAGAGACCAAACTAGGACAGAGGGTTTTTCTCCACCTTGATTTGTTTAAGGACCAATCTACTTTTGGTCTTGAAATATAGCTTCTTGGGTTACATCCCAACCTAATTTATCTATTTTTAAGGTTCTTTTAGGCTTCATAAAATGGAGTGAAAGTGGAATTGTATTATCAAACTGGATGTCATAAACATTGCTGCCTGGTAATGGTGCTGTAAGTGGTTGGGGACAAGGATTAACTACAACAGAATTGGTGTCCTTCAGGGAGGCCTTGAGGTACTATCATGTAGGTAAAAGACTAAGCAGAAATATGAAAACAACTTGGATTGATGGTAGACAAAATGAAAAGAAAGGTAATACTAAGATAACAGATGTGATGTTGGCCTATGAATGGTTAATGGATGCCAAAACTAATGTGACTCTACCGATGAAGTATGTGCAATTTGTGGTCTGCCATATCACTGGCTGATAGTCATACTAGCAGAGCTGTGGATTAAACAGGAAGCCTAATGATTTCAATAGTAACATGGGAAGAAATAGAATGAGTGTTTCTTGTAGCAGAAAATGGTCTGATGGTGCTTTTGCTTTGGTCAGAAGCTAATAATGACTATTTCTGCTCACACTGAAAGAGCCACATCCAGCTTTATTGATAATTGGAAAGTTGACATAAATGAATAGGGTAATAGTCACAGTAAGTTTGTTTACCTACTGAGTAAGAAGGAAGTTAATATTAGAAATGAAGTCTGGCCTTTATTATTGCTATTTGTTTTAGTATTAATGGCATAATCATTGAATAAAGGTTAACCAATGTTGTTTAGCTGAAAAGAGGTAGAAAGATGATATTTGGAAATGAAGTGATTAAAACAATTTTAATTAGTCCTATTATCAGTGAGGTCATGATATAGATAAAGAAATTTTCAGACATCTGGTTTCTCATTGGGACTTGTGTTCTGATGCTCTGATATTCTTTAATAACAAATTAGAATAAATATACTCTGGGATTGTTAATTGAATAAGATAAATAGTACTACAGATATTACAATAATACAAATAGATCAGACTGAAACTATGAAAGTTTTTACTTATTGCTACTTAAAGATCAGTGATGTTACAATAACATTGTACTGTTGGTGCTAATTCAATCTCAAGATATTTAATTGGAATTAATTTAAGCATAATCTATATAAGGCTGTAGTTACATTCTTAAATTTCTGAGCATTGCTAGCATCACAGATCTAGTCTCATGAATATTAGAGTTGCTTCTCTCCTGGAATTACACTTTTTTTAGGCCCAATCATGAACAGCTCAGGAGAGACACTTATTTTGAATAAGATAAATATATAAAGATCTCTATAGGTTTCATTACTTAATTCTTCATTTTCCCATGGCTCTAGATTTTCTAGGTTAAGGTCAGTTACAGGAATTATGTAGAAATAAATAGATAGGTGATTATATTCTATATATTCATGAGTCTACGAGTCTAAACCATAGATCGTTTGAAGTTTTTACAGTTCAATAAAGAGTTATTAATTTCATACATCATGTATAGCATTTACAGAAAAAAAGTCAATTAAGATAAAGTTAATTTCAAAAGAGTCTAACTATCCAGTTTTGGAGGGCAGTCAAGATTTTTTTGTGAACTCTATGCTCAACCATAACAACCTGTATGATGAGATATGTCATGTCTATGATTGTAGTAGTAGCATAAATGTTATAAGAATAACCAACTTATTTCTGATTGAATTAAAGCCCACTCTACAGGAGAAAACAAATGCTTGGTACTGCCAGTCAGGCCAAGAACCCATGGTGGGGTAGTCATACATCCCAAAGGTAAACTTCCTATCATTATTTTGTTACATGTATATAGTATCAAACTGCCCTCTAAATTTAGGAGAGTATCTCCCTGTTCATAGATCAGTACCTCATTAGAATATTGTCTTTGTGCAGTGGGAAGCTGTCAATACAAACATTCATAACTGAAAAAAGTGCAGCTATGCATCAACACCAATAGGTCATCTAGGTCTCAGCCATGGCATTTGCAGTTATCATTGCAGAAGAGGAAAGACTGTAAAAACTAGAGGTCAGTGAAGAGAGTAGTTAAGTAATATCTTCTGCAAATGATAAGACAGCGACACTCATGAACACAAAGCAGCTGTTGGTGCCTATGTAATACCTGCACAAGATCAAACCTGTCAACATTTTAGCACAGAAGGGGAGAGGGTTCATGATCTTCTATCACTATTTAAGGAACACAGAATCGATGGCTACCAGGGGAAAGAGAGTCAGTTTCTTTAAAGGTGTGGTGTACAGTGAACTCCATGATTCCATGGGTGATG
>JADRCD010234846.1:0-16437 GCA_019843815.1 Montemys delectorum
TAGTAGAGTTTAAAATCTTGGCTCTTACTGTGGTATAAGCCCAAAATAAGAACAATTTTTAGACATTGGATTTCATTGTAATAAGGCTATACTTCAAGTAACATACAAAGGCAGGCCTATCAGAATTACACCAGACTTCTCACCAGAGACTATGAAAGCTAGATCCTGGGCAGATGTCATACCGACCCTACAAGAACACAAATGCCAGCCCAGGCTACTATATCCAGCAAAACTCTCAATTACCATAGATGGAGAAAACAAGATATTCCATGACAAAACAAAATTTACACAATATCTTTTCACAAATCCAGCCCTACAAAGGATAACAGATGGAAAACATCAACATAAGGAACAAAACTACACCCCAGAAGAAGCAAGAAGGTAATCTTTCAACAAATCCACAGAGTAGTTTTTCTAATAGACTCCAAATCTACCTTTAGAATCATAATCCAGGTTGTAAACTTCTTGTGCAAATACTTACTTTCTTTTGCTCAAAGCTGAGAAATGTCTGCTATGTCCCTTCTACATTATGTGAAACAAAGAAAATGGATCCTAAAGGAGCTATGGAACAGAATAGTGGCACCTTGCTGATCAGAAAGTTATGTTATGTTATGTTATGTTATGTTATGTTATGTTATGTTAAGACCTGATGTTACCTGAGTTTCTTTTTGTTATTTGAAAACTCCATAAGACATGGGAACTCAGTACAACTTTCCATGAATTCTTCTTGCTAAGGTTTTTTTTTTCAGTACTATGTCTGTGTTCTCCAGTTTTTTACCCCTCATTAATCATATATGTCTAGAAAACATCCAGATATTCCTGTAGGAACTTTCCTTTGTGCAGAAAATAAAGAGCTTTAGCATCCACAAGGTATTTAAGTATATAAAATATTATTAGTCATTTCAATCAAAACTCCAAACATTGCCTCAAACCAAAAGGAAATAATACCTTTTTTAATTAGGTACAGTTCCTCCAAAGATACAGGCATGCACACACACACACTTGTGTGTGTGTGTGTGTGTGTGTGTGTGTGTGTGTGTGTGTAGCTGGCCATATGGCAGCCATAGAATAGTTTAAATGGGATTATTAAGTTGTGTTTAGTTGGGAACAAGTCAACTTAAGGCCTAGGCATTAATTAATTAACAGGACCTACAGTAGTTATAGATAAGCCCAAATGGTTACAAAATTGCTGTGGCAAAAACCCCTGTACACACAGGGCCACTAACTCTAATGCTAGAAACAACACAGATAACTAATCTTCTGTGCTTCTCTGTATCAATTCAAAATGAAAACAGAAGTCTCACCACAGCACCTGTGTCTTTATCTCTTGCTAAGAAAGTACCCTATGCAGCGATCCTGTTGTTAAGACTCTTCAACTTCTTATTGACCTCGATATACCCTGCACTGAAAATCTAGCGTAGCTAAGTGACATAAACCAGATTAGTCTCCTGTCCATAGTATAATGTAAGCATTTCAATACAAAACTACACACATCTAAGAAATAACAGCCAGAGCAAAATATAGCATACTAATAGCACACTCAAAGTCTCGTTTGTATTCCATTCACTCCTCATGGGCAACCATAATGGTGTCTATCATCATAGAACTTACTCTGCATAAAATTTGATTTTTACGTGCATAAAATAGCAAATGTGGTAATTTCTATGCCAAGTTTCTTTCTCAACATTACACATTAAAGAAAAATATATTTTAGTGAAAATACAAGTAATTTATCCCTCTTCATTGTCTTAAATACTAAAAGAATTATTTATATGATCTATCACGTGGGGATTAGATTGTTCCTAGATTTGTCTATTAAAATAACATGCTAAAGGTAACATCAATGTATTTGCTTTATGTACTGTAAATAAGGCATTGTACATATATGTGGAATTGCTATGTTTTTAAGTATGACAATACTGACTTATTATACTACTGTTAAAATTTTTCTAACTAGTTGTTCCTAGTGAAACTGAACTAGCATAGGGTAAAAGTCCCCACTCTGAAAACTTTGCAAGCACTTACTAACCTCTTATTTAACCAACTTTAATGTGAGTATAAAGATAAACATGATTACCTATTTAAATTAGTTTCCTCAATAAATACTGATCTAGAGAACTCTCTATCCTCTGTATTGATAACTTGAATAGCCTACTTGATATACAGCTCAAGTTTTTTTTTTACTGTTGCTAGTTGGAGTTTTGTCACTTATTATAATATAGGAATCCCTGTTTTTGTTTTATGTCCTTAATTTCTCATCAGTATTACTGATGCATTCTCTTACTCTGGCCTTTTAATTATTTTTAAAGTCTTAAACTAAAAATTACCTGGTAATATTACCCTCTAAAAACTGTGCTTTTAACCTAAAATTAATATATGTTTCTTCTAAACTATCAGGAAAATCTCAATCTATAAGAATTCCATAGTCTCCTTGTTTGACAACTTCAAGTGAGTAGTCATCTGAGTATGGGACTCACAAGGCCCCACAAGCTTTTGAGGAATAACAATACATCATGAAAGCATGTCACTAGTGCCTAATACAGTGGTTAATCCACAGCCCTACTAATTTTCATATCGTGTAAATATATGTAGTATACTGAAGGTATTAACTCCTCATTATATTAATCTTAAACATGATTCCTGTATATACTAATAATTCTCTATATAAAACCATAAACCTGAACATTTTCTGCACTACCACTTTCTCAATCATACCAACATGTCCTGATTTACAGGGAATCTGAGAACTATTTTTGGATAGCAAGGAAAGAAGTAAAATGCTAAGAATGATTATTTTAAAATCACTGAGTTCTCAAACATAAGATCTTTGACAATCTCTCTTTGAGACCCTGGCTGTCCTAGATCCCTCCCATTGTCACTAAAAACTTGAGATAGGAATTAGCTAATATGTCTTCTTAATTTTGGAAAAAAAAACTATTCCATAATAAAAAAATAAAGTCAAGTTCATCACTTTTAACTTAATTTGTGACTTCAATAATTCACATTTTCTACTCTTTTTTTCTCCTGGGTTTCAAAGATTAATGACTTTCATAATTCTTATTCTTGGTCTATGGACAACTTAGTCTCTGAGGCTGTGAAAATGCCCCAAGTATCACCCACCCTGGCAATCATGTCTCTGCAAGTCTAGGCACATTCTCTCCCACTGAGGCTAGACAAGGCAGCCAAGTAAGGGAAACAATATCCACAGATAGGCAGTAAATAGTTTTAGAGACAGCCCCTGCTCCAGTAGTTAGGGGAACTGTATTAAAAACAAGTTCCATATCTGCTAAATATGTGTGATGAACTAGTTCCAGCTCATGCATGCTCTTTGATTGGTGGTTCAGTCTCTGAGATTCCCCAAGGATCCAAGTTAGTTGATTCTGTTGGTCTTCCTGTGGTTGCATGAAATATTAAAAGAGCAACCCACACTATCACTTGCTAGGCACTGGCAGACAGGCTGGCTTGTTCTTAGCCCAGCAGATTCAGAGCTCTGAAATCATTCTCTTCTCCTGGCTCCCTAAGTCCCCACGCTTCCAAATTCCCACGGCTGGCTTAGGTGCATTCTTGCACAACTACTCTCTGCTGAAGTTACCTTACTCTCTGGAATCCAGTTGAGTTGGCTACATAAAGGAAAACACCATACAATCTTAGTTTAGAATCAACAGGTAACACAACCGCTGGGCGCAGAACCTAGCATTCTAATTTTATAAACTGATCTATGTTATAAATCCTCTTATGGCAGATCCTGGTGGATCCACCACTCGAACTGACAACCTCCAGCTTCCTACATTGCGTGTGCCTCCCTTGCTCCTGCAGTCCTTTCTGCTGCATTCGCTTTTCCTTTTCCCAACCTGGAAATCCCGCCTACTTGCCCAGTGATTGGTCCCTTGTAATATTTATTCATTAGGGGAAAGTTCCACCACACTCTGGGGCCCTTGATCATTCCCCCCAACTCTTCCAAGAGTCCCTGAGCACTGACTAATGCTTGGCTGTGGGTCCCTGCATCTGTTCCAGTCAGCTTCTGGGTGGACCTTTCAGAGTATAATTAGGCTAGGTTCCTGTCTGCAAGCATAACAGAATATCATTAATAACCTCTGCGGTTGATGCTTGTACAGTGGATGGCTTTCAAGTTGGGTTGGTTATTGTTTGATTGTCCTTCTCTCTTCAATTTTTGTAGACAGGACAAATTTAAGGTCAAAAGTTTTGTGAGTGGATTGGTATCCTTATCTCTCCACTAGTGGTCCTGACTGGCTATAGAAGGTGGCCATTTTAGGTTCCATATCCTCACTGGTAGGTCTTTGGTAAAGTCATTCCCATAGACTCTTGGAGCCTCTCTCATCCCAGATTGCTAGCACGTCCTAGAGATGCCCCCCAGAACCCCACCCACACCAACAGCCAATTTCCATTCATTCTCCAAGACCAATCCCTCTCTCCTTTTCTCTTTCCACACCTGATCCTAAACACTTCCCAACATACATTCCTATTCTCTCTGGCACATATTTCTCTCCATGTATTTGCCTCTAATGACTATTTTATTTCCCCTTCTAAGTGATGTTCAAGAATCCTTGCTTGAGTCTTCCTTCTTTGTTGACTTCTTTGATTCTGTGGAGTATAGTGTCAGTATAGGAATAGTATAGAAATATCCACTTATAAGTAAGTACATGCCGTGTATGTGTTTTTGGTAGCAAATTACCTCACTCAGGATGATATGTTCTACTTCCATCCATTTGGCTGCAAAGTTTGTGATTTCCTTGTTACTTGATCAAGGTGGATGCTGTTTTTGATGTGATCTTGGATTTGGTATAGAAGTATTTTATTTATTATTTTTGCTCTTTGTTGAACGTTTGTGTGGTTTAGATATCAGAATTACTGTGGCCTCAGAATGATTTTGGCAATGTTTCCTGTTTTTGTTTTGTGGAATGATTTGAGGAATATTGGTATTAGTTCTTCTTTGAAAGTCTAGTAGAACTCAGTGCTCAAGTCATCTGACCCTGGGCTTTTTTTTGGGGGGGGGGGGACTTCTAATGACTGCTTCTATTTCTTTAGGGGTTATGGGGCTGTTTAAATAGTTTACCTGATTTTGGTTTAACGTTGGTAAGTTGTATCTATCTAGAAAATCATCCATTTCATTTAGATTTTAACATTTTAGAGTCAGGCCTACCTAATGATATTTTAAATTTCCTTAGGGACTATCGCCACATCTCTTTTTTCAATTATAGTTTTGTTTATTTGGATACTGTCTCTTTGCTTGTTAGGTTAGTTAGATAAGGATAAATCTTCTTGATTTTCACCAAGAAACAGTTCTTGTTTCTTGCTGTTGTTGTTAGGTTGGATTGTTTTGTGGGGTTTGGATTGTTTGCTTGTTTCTTTTTTGTTTGTTTGTTTAATTGATTCGTTGTATTGTCCTCTTTGGCTTCTTTTTTCTTCGTTATTTTATTTATTTACATTTCAAACGTTCCCCTTTTCAGGTTTCCCCTATGCAAGTTCCCTATCCCATACCCCTTCCCACCCTGCTTCTATGAGGGTGATGTCCCACCCACCCACCCACTCCCAAGCATTCTCCTACTCTGGGGCATATAGCCTTCACAGGACCAAATGCCTCTACTCCCATTGATGTCAGATAAGTCCATCCTTAACTATATATGCAGTTGGAGCCATAGGTCCGTCCATGTCTACTCTTTGCTTGGTGGTTTAGTCCTTGCAAGCTCTTGGAGGTCTGGTTGGTTGATAATGTTGTTCTTCCTATGGGGTTGCAAAACCTCTCTGCTTCTTCAGTCCTTCAGTAACTCCTCCATTGCAGTCCCAATGTTCAGTCCGATGGTTGGCTGCAAGTACCTGCATCTGTATTGGTCAGGCTCTGGCAGAGCCTTTCAGGAGACAGCTCCTGTCATCACTCAACTTTAAGCTGGAATTCACCAGAAGCATTTTATATGTGACACATAGGTGGGAGATAAAGCAAAGGCTGAGCCTTGCTGAGATTGTTCACTATTAGAATTTATTCATTTGTTGTGCTAGTCACTAACTTGTATTGAAGGACTTAGGATAAGAACTCCTGTAGCATGACATCTTCACTCTGATAAGAAGCATATGATTTTGTAGCAAGGATTACAAGAGAAATACTGAAGCCATCTAGCTTTTGGGTTTTTTTGCTGCAAGAATTATGTCTTTTATATTCTATTGTTCAGTAAATAGCACAACTTTTTTTCAAATGAGCAGTGGACCTGCTTCCTTCTCTTAATGATGTCAAGATAATATTGCAAAATGGCACATGGTAGCAAGAAGTCTCTGCCATCCTTGGAAAATAGAACCTGCTACAATTTTATATCCCCTTCATTTTACAGCTTTTACAAAAACCCCATTCAGTATTCTATATTATTCCCAGTGGAAAAATTAAGTATTCCATAATCTATCTACAAAATCTATCCTAATTCCCCTTCCAAGAGAAGTCCATGTGTCCTTTCTAGACCTCTCCTCTTTAAATAACTTCTCTGGTTATTTAGCTTGTAGTATCATTATCCTTTACTTAACAGCTAATATCTATTTCCTGCATGAGTCAACCTAGACACAGAAAGACTGACATGATATGTACTCATTTATAATTGGATCTTGATTTAAATAACAACTATCAGAGCAGATACTGTCATCAAAAGTTTGCCTGTTTGTCAGGCTTTGACTCTTATGCCATTAATGTGACATGCAGTATACACAACTCACCCTTTAAAAGTAGGCCATGATTCTGATATGAATTAACCTATACTAGAGGCTCTAAAGCAAACAAATTTTGAGACATAATGCAGAAGAATTTCTAAGACTGACCTATATCAAAGAAAAGTTAACATCCTCAAAAGCAAGTCAACTTCCTATCTCTGTGAAGAAAACTGCTTCATAATCTCAAAAAAATATCAATATTTAGCTGTTGCCTGAATGTAGGAAAGATTAAATTAGTTTGCAGATAAATATGTTAAGAATAATTTTTTAATTTACCTGATTTCACATACTTATACAGTTGCACACAGATTTGATCCTCTGGCATCATGTCCAAGCCTTTAAGATTTATTTTCCTATAACTCATTTCATGGTATTCTTTAATGCAGCATTTAATTATGATTATAGCACACCAAGTTTTCCTTTCCCCATGGGAACCATTTCTCTCATAAAGTTGTTTCGTGAAAGCATTCCCGTATTAGAAAGGGACCCAAACTTTTGCCACATGGATTCTGACTTCAGATCCTCTGCCATGTTATTGTATGCCCATGGCGTTAATAACACTTTTTAATAAATGTTTTACTCTCAAAACAACCCATCTCAGTGTTCCTCTTGAGAGCTTTTAACTCCCCCTCCCATGGATAATTCAGGGTAATCACCTTTCTTCAAGTCAGTAGGAGTAAAATGGTTTAGTAGTTGTCACAAATTAAATTGAAGATTTTTTTCCATAATGTAAAAGCAGAGAGTAAGCATATAAGGAGTCTAGACAGGAGTTGAGTGCTGATTATTATTAATTGGTCCTCATTATGCTATTTTTAATTCTTATGTCCATATCTTTAATTTTATTTTTTATTAGGTATTTTCTTTATTTACATTTCAAGTGATATCCCTTTTCCCTGTTTCCCCTCCGCCCCCCCAAAAAATTCCTGTGCCCTCCCCCCTCCCCCTACTCACCAACCCACCCTCTCCTGCTTCCTAGCCCTGACATTCCCCTCCACTGGAGCATAGAACCTTCACTGGACCAAGAGCCTCTCCTTCCATTGATGACTGACTAGGCCATCCTCTGCTACATGTGCAGCTAGAGCCATTAGTCCCACCATGTGTACTCTTTGGTTGGAGGTTTGTTGTCCCAAAAGCAGGGGGCCTGGGCTGCTGTCCAGGCCTGCCTGGCTGACTAAGGCTCTCTCTCTCCCTGGTGGCAGGGTGCCTGCTGCTGAGGCCCAGGTCTCTCTCTCTCCCCTGGGGCTGGCCTGTTTGCTGCCTTAATTAAAAGGGAGCAATGTATGCATGAGTTATTTTATTGTAGGAAGGAGAAATAAGTAAGTAAAGAGAAAGAAAGGAGAGGAAGGAGAGAGAGAGAGAAAAAAGAAGGAGAGGGAGAAAGGCAGAGAAGAGAACAAAGAACAGAGAGGAGAGAAAAAGCAAGAGGGCAAGAGGAAATAAGAGTAGGAGGGGTAAGAGTAAGAGTGAGGAGGGGGCAAACCACCCCTTTTATTGTATGGGGCGTGGCATGCCTGGCTTGTGGTCAAATGACTGTGTGTAAGGTCCAGCTAGAATGCTGGAAGTTCGAGGCAGTGTCTGCCTGATAGAGCACACATCTCCTGCAGGGGCATCTGTGAGGGGTCGAGGCTGAAATCTGAGCCATTGGTGCCAGGACCATCACTGAACGCCTACCGTCCCTTATAAGCACATTTACATTGTTCTGTGGGTCTCTGGAGTTCCAAGGTGGCTGTTCTTCTGGACTCTGGCTGTCAGAACTGCTCACTGCCCCATAGGGGTTTAATCCCATGCGGGTCTGGGGGTAATGTTTAGTTCATATTATTGTTCCTCCTAAGGTTCTATAAAACCCTTCAGCTCCTTGGGTCCTTTCTCTAGCTCCTTCATTGGGGACCCTGTGCTCAGTCCAATGGATGGCTGTGAGTCTCTACTTCTGTATTAGTTGGGCACTGGCAAAGTCTCTCAGGAGATAGCTATACCAGGCTCCTGTCAGCCAGCACTCCTAAACCTGATAAACAACTTCAGCAAAGTAGCTGGATATAAAATTAACTCAAACATATCAGTGGCCTTCCTCTACACAAAGGATAAACAGGCTGAGAAAGAAATTAGGGGTAAAATACCCTTCACAATAGTCACAAATAATATAAAATACCTTGGTGTAACTCTAAGTAAGCAAGTGAAAGATCCGTATGACAAGAATTTCAAATCTCTGAAGAAAGAAGTTGAAGAAGATTTCAGAAGATGGAAAGATCTCCCACGCTCATAGATTGGCATATATTTAACTTTCAATGAGTAAAATTAAAAACAATCATTAGAATGAAACATATTATGATAAACCTACTTCAAGTACTTTACAAATCTTAAGAACATCTACAAAAATATATTGTTTTTTTTTTAACTGAATTAAAAGTAGAATAAGCATCTCTGACCCAAGGACTCAGGTGAGATCACCATTTTCCCTCCAGTGACTGTCTAAGATACAACCAGCCAAGATTGCACAGCCCACAGAACAGACAGAGTAGCTGGGACAGGGTCCTTCCTGCCTCCATCTGCACCCAGGAGGTGGGGCTGTTCCACAGCCCTCTGTGCAGGGGTCTTGCCAGGAGAGAGTTGGTCTCCCAGGAATGCTGACAAAGGCTTACAGGAGAAGCAAGCTCCAGGCAGAGACAGCAAGAACATCTAACACCAGAGATTACCACATGGTGAAAGGCAAATGCAAGAATCTTACCAACAGAAACCAAGACTACTTGGCATCATCAGAACCTGTACTCCCACCACAGCAAGTCCTGAATACCCCCAACACACTGGAAAAGTAAGATTCAGATTTAAAATCATATATCATGATGCTGTTAGAGGATTTCAAGAAGGTCATAAAAAAAAAAAAACTCCCTTAAAGAAATAAAGGAAAACATAGGTAAACAGGTAGAAGACCTTAAAGAGGAAACACAAAATACAGCTTTTTTAATTAGATATTTTCTTTATTTACATGTCATTTTTCCCAGTTTCCCCTACAAAAACAAAAAAACAAACAAATAAAAACAAAACAAACAAACAAACAAAAAGAACAAACAACTGTTCCCTCCCCCTTCCCCTGCTTGCCACCCTACCCTCTCCAGCTTACTGGCCCTGGCATTCCCCTATACTGGGGCACAGAACCTTTACAGGGCCAAGGACCTCTCCTCCCATTGATGACCAACTTGAACATCCTCTACTATACACATGCTGCCAGATCAATCAGTCCCACCATTTGTACTCCTTGGTTGGTGGTTTAGTCACTGGGAGGTCTGAGGGTACTAGTTAGTTTATATTGTTGTTCATCCTAAGGGGCTGCAAACCCTTCAGCTCCTTTGGCCCTTTCTCTACCTCCTTCATTTGAGGACCCTGTACTCAGTTTAATGGGTGGGTGTGAGCCTCTACTTCTGTATTAGTCAGGTACTGTGAGAGCCTCTCGGGAAACAGCTATATCAGGCTGATCTGATAGAGGGTTAATATCCAATATATACAAAGAACTCAAGAAGTTAGACTCTAGACTCCAGAGACTCAAATGACCCTATTAAAAATGGGGTACAGGGCCAATCAAAGAATTCTCATCATGGAATATCGAATGGATGAGAATCACTTAAAGAAATATTCAACATCCTTAGTCATCAGGGAAATGCAAATCAAAACAAACCTGAGATTCCACCTCATACCAGTCAGAATGGCTAGGATAAAAAACTCAGGTGACAGCAGATACTGGAGAGGTTGTGTAGAAACAGGAACACTCCTTCATTGCTGGTGGGATTACAAGCTGGTACAACCACTCTGGAAATCAGTTTGGCGATTCCTCCAGAAATTAGACATAGTTCTACCAGATGAGCCAGCTATACCACTCCTGGGCATATACCCAGAAGATGAACCAACATGTAATAAGGACACATGCTTCCACCATGTTCATAGTAGCCTTATTTATAATAACCAGAAACTGGAAATAACCCAGATGTCCCTCAACAGAGGAATGGATACAGAAATTGTGGTACATCTACACAATGGAGTACTATTCAGCTATTAAATACAATGAATTTATGAAATTATTAGGGAAATGGATGGATCTGGAAAATATCATCCAGAGTGAGGTAACACAATCTCAAAAGAACACACATGGTATGCATTCTCTGATAAGTGGTTATTAGTCCAGAAGTTCAGAATACATGAAGTATAATCTACAAACCACAATCAAGAAGGAAGACCAAAATGTGGAAACTTCATTCCTTCTTAAAAGGGGGAACAAAATACCCATGGAAGGAGTTACAGACACTAAGTGTAGAGCAGAGACTGAATGGCTGACAATCCAGAGACCGCCACACCTGGTGATCCATCCCATACACAATCACCAAACCCAGACTCTATTGTAGATACCAACAAGTGCTTGCTGACAGGAGCCTGATATAGCTGTCTCCTGAGGGGCTCTGCAAGTGCCTAACAAATATAGAAGTGGATGCTCACAGCCATCCATTGGACTGAGCACAGGGTCCCAAATGAAGAAGATAGAGAAAGAACCTAAGGAATGAGGGGGTTTGTAGCCCCATAGGAGGAACAACAGTATGAACTAACCAGTACCCCTCAGAGCTCCCAAGGACTAAACCCCCAACCAAAGAGTACACATACTGGGACTCATGGCTCTAGCTGCATATGTAGCAGAGGATGGCCTAGTAGGTCATCAGTGAGAGGAGAGGGCCTTGGTCCTGTGAAGGCTCTATGCCCCATTATAGGGGAATGCCAGGAACAGGAAGCAAGAGAGGGTGGGTTGCTGGGCAGGGGGAGGGGAAAGGAATAGGGGGGTTTTCCATGGGGAAATCTTGAAAGGGGAGAATAGTTGAAATGTATATAAAAATAAGAGAAAAATTGATGGAAGAAAAAATAGAATAAGCTATAAAATTACAGGAATTTATTTCTATACGTGAAAAACTGTACTGCTAAGTAAGAAAGAAAAAATGATTTAAAAAAATTTTTTAAAGAATTCCCCTGGTACTGGCTCAGTGGTTACTAGGCATGATTGTTCTTCCAGAAGTCCTGAGTTCAATTCCCAGTAACCACATGGTGTTTCACAACCATCTATAATAAGATATGATACCTTCTTCTGGTGTATCTGAAGACAGCTACAGTGTATTCACATAAAATAAATAAGTAAATCTTAAAAAAGGAGAAAGAAAGAGAGAGAGAGAGAGAGAGAGAGAGAGAGAGAGAGAGAGAGAGAGAGAGAGAGAATTCCCCAAAAGGCAGAGAAGTGGAAAGCAAAGGAAATCAGAAAAACACAGAACAAGTAGAATACCACAAGAAGGGGCAATACAGGTTTAAATGTACTTATACTCACGAAGAATATAGATACATTTAATATGCCAGTTTAAAAGCAGGAATTGCACTATGAGTTTAAAATGAGTAGCCATACGCTGTGAATCACAAGTACATTTAAAGTATAAAATACTTTGACTATAGAAGCTTGCAATAAAAATGCAAAGTAAACCCAAGTCAAAGATCCTTGGCATATTAAGTCAGTGAATGCCTGTTTAGACTGTAGAGGGCACAGTTAAGAATAAAAGAAAGCCTTCATGCTGTAAAGGGACTCCATAAATAACAATTTGAATGTTCCAAAGGCCAGGAATCAGCTCTAAACCTGAGCGGAAGCTGTAAGCTTTATAGTGTAAATTTTCAATACTATTCTTTGTTTCTAGAGAAGAAAATGAGATTTAACAACACTAAGAGTTAAAAGTTAAAAAACTTGACTCAGTGCATAAAGAATCCTGAAGATAAAATCAAAGTGTTTTTACTATTTCAACATGAGCTAGACTAGCATGTAGAAGAGCAATGCAATATCTCAACTAGATGAATTTGAAGAGTTAATTATGTGCAGACAGGTTTCTTGCATCATAACAATTAATTTAGAAAACATATTTTAAACAAAAAAAGATGAAACAAAAATGTACTTTGTAAGCTTGCTATAGTCATACATCTTTAATATTTCTATTCTTTGGTAATTTCATACATGAATATAATATACTTAGTTCATATCCATCCTTAACTCCTCCGCTAAGTCATCACCTTCTCCCCCTCCAACACACACATAGCCCAGGTTTAGGTTCTTTTCCTCTTTTTCATTATTAATTTTGTTATATATCATTGAGTCCAATAGTGCTGGCCTATGCACATGGATGTAGGGTGCCATTTATCCCAAAAATCAACATGGCCAGACCTATCATAGGAATAACTGAGTATCCTGTTTATAGGATCCCATTACCAATTTATAGAACCTAAGACCTCCATCCCAGGGGTAGCAGCCTTTCCTATCCACCACTAATTTTTTAAAAGATGGCCTACAGGGTTCTCCATAGCCTAATATTATAGAGACACTTCCTTCAATTGTGTTTATCTCATCTCAGATGACTTTAATTTGTGTTGAGTTGACATCAAACTATCCAGCACAAGTGGATAGATGGTTCAATGTGCAGAGAACTTGCTGGGCAATTAAAAGGATCTAAGTTTGAATCACTAGAACCCATGTAAAGCCAGTCCAATAACCCAACAAAATAGGAGGCAGAAATAACATTCTCAGAAGATGATTAGTCAGCTAGCCAGGGATATGTATCTATGAAAAACAAACAGCTTGTCTCACACAAGATGAGACTAACACAGAAGGCTGTCCTCTGACCTCCACATACAAACTATGCTACACATAGAACCTGCCACAGTACAACACACACACATACTGGCAGAGTTTTTTATTTATTTATTTATTTATTTATTTATTTATTTTATTTTATTTTATTTTATTTTATTTTTTGAGACAGTGTTCTCAGTGTAGCCCTGGCTATCCTGGAACTCCTTCTGTAGACCAGGCTGGCCTTGAACTCAGAAATCTGCCTGCCTCTGCCTCCCAAGTACTGGGATTAAAGGCATGAGCCACCACTGCCTACTGGCAGAGGTTTTTAAAAGTACACTGCTGTGACAAATAAAGGCATATAGATCAATAAAACGTAGTGAAAAATAATGAATATCCACTTTCAAGTGCATGAAGGTAGTTTCCATACTCCATGAATTATAAAACTCATATCTAGATTGATTAAACTTTTGAAATCATAAAACTACCATTAGAAAGGGGGAGTGTTGAATGCTTCATAAATAAGGTTTTCTTGTTTTATTTTGTTTTCTTGAAAGAGCCCTAAAGCATAATGCTAGGAGCCTCCAGGCCTGGGGTAGGGTAGCTGTGGAGTCACAGAGTAGGACTCTGGAGATGGCTTTAAAGTCTGAGGGTTTCGAGCTTTCTAGCTCTCTAATTGTACTGAAATGCTGCTGCTGATAACTTCTAAAAAGTCCTAAAAACTTTGTTGCTCTTTCTGAGGGGAAAAGACTACTGATTTAGGCGAATAACACATGTACCCTAACAGCAGAAGATTAAGCAATGCAGCCTTTGTTCTATCTCACCAGGAACTGCTGGGCTCTGAAGTTGCAGGAAGAGAAGACACTTAGAGAAGGGATTATAGAATTTATTACTAAGTTGTAAAAGGTTCCTATGAGAGCTATCTAAGGGGAAAATCGAAAAGATCCTAAGTGGGGAAAGGGAAAAAAATTCTATTTATTTACTTTTTATTTTTTATGGTTTTATATATATATATATATATATATATATATGCAAACTTCCAAATTTAATAGGTTATATAAATGAGTAAATACAAACACATGCAGCAATGTCAGGAAAATGAATAAAGATGGAAAGTTTTATCAATGATAATATACTTGTGTCATTACTGTATAGTTTTTACAAAATGCTACATTTGATTCTAAAAAACAGGAAAATAATTTTTCTTAATTTCTGTCTTGGCCCATGTTTCATTAAGTAGTGAGTTTCTCACCTTTCATAAATTTGTAATTTTTCTGTTGTTTCTGATAATGCAGCCTTATTCTAAGGTGATTAGAAAGGATGCAATATGCTATTTCAGTTTTCTTGTGTCTGTTATCCTTGATTTGTGTCCCAGAATTGGTCAGTTTTTGGTGAAAGTTTCATTAGCTGCAGAGAAGAAGACATTTTCTTTTATGTTTTTTTCTGAAATTTTCTGTGAATAGCTGTTAGGTTCGTTTGGTTTATAACATCAGTTATCTCTGTTTTGTTTTGTTTTTTTATTTCTGGATTATCTGTCTATTAGTGAGAGTGGATAAGGAAGTCATCCACTACCAGTGTGTGAATGTCTAAAGTGATTTTACCTATAGTAGTGTTTGTTTTATGAAGTTGAGGTACATCTGTGTTTGGTGCATAGATATTAAGAGTTGCAATGTTTTTGTTGGTGAAATTTTCTTTGATGAGTATATGCGGTCCTTACCTCTTGGTTCCTTATTAGTTTTGGCTTGTCGTTTATTTTATCAAATATTAAAATGGCTACACTGGCTAGTAGTTTAAATCTATTTATTTGGAATTTTTTTAATCTTTTAATGCTGAGATGGTATATAAGGTGTTTCTTGAGATACATAAGAAGGATGGATTATGTTTTCATGTCCAATTTGTTCCTTTGTAACTTTTTATTGGAAAATGAGACTATTAGTGTTGAAATACCAGTGAACATTGTCGGTTGATTCCTATTATTTTATTGTGGTGGCATGGGTTTTACTCCTCTACTTTGGTTTACTGCTACAGGTCTGAGATTATGTATTTCTTTTTTTTGCTGGTGAGTGTGATTAATCTCATCAGGTTAAAAGCACATTTCAGGTCCTTCTAGTGGCTTTTATAGAGCTGAACTTGTCAGTAGATATTGTATGAATTGGGTTTTATTGCAGAATATCTTTCTTTTTCATCTATTGTGATTGAAACTTTTGGGGGTATAGTAGTCTTGAATGGAATCTGTGGTTTTTTATCATTTGTAAAACATCTGTGCAGCCCCTTTTCTATTTTATTGTACCCATTGAGAATTTGGTTGTTTTTCTGATAGGTCTACCTGTATCTGATATTTGATTTTATCCCCCGTAGCTTTTAATAATCTTTGTTTTTTATGATTACTATTTTGAAGATGTGCCTCAGGGAATTTTTTTTCTGGTCTTGTCTGTTTGGTGTCCAGTATGCTTCTTGTATAGCTTGATAGGCATCTCTTTCTTTAAGTTAGTAAAATTTTCTTCTATGATTTTGTTGAAAGCATTTTCTGTTCCTTTTGCCTTGCTTTGTTTGCCTTCTCTTCCCATTATTTTTAGATTTGTTCTTTCCAAAGTGTCCCAGATCTCCTGTAGATTTTGTGCCTCGATTTTTTTTTTAATTTAAAATTTTCTCTGACTGGGGTATCCATTTTTCTGTCTCATTTTCTTTTTCTTCCCCCCCCCCAAGGGCCAGATGTTCCTTGTTTATTTACATGTGAAATGGGTTGAATACAGTCATGGTGGTTTAGAGTGTGCATCTGACAGCAGCAATACCTTTCAGGGCACTAACTGAACTTTAATTACAGTCTAGCATACAAGTATCTATATACACTATATATAAATCTATATGGATTTCTTTGTTTAGGAAAACAAAACAGAAGTACAAACATATCAGGCAATACATACAAGATATAAAATGCAACAGAAAACACAAAACAATAGCCAAAAAAATATATTTTTCCAAGAGAGCTATACAGGGATGTGACAAAGAGCACCCCAACAGTGCACCAGTCAGGCAGGCTTGGGAGGGTGCCGGAATGACTCTAGAAACTGTGGCTCATCTATTGTCAGTGCAGAGTACAG
>JADRCD010234847.1:0-23141 GCA_019843815.1 Montemys delectorum
AAGAAAGAAAGAAAGGAAGGAAGGAAGGAAGGAAGGAAGGAAGGAAGGAAGGAAGGAAGGAAGGAAGGAAGGAAGGAAAGAAAGAAAGAAAGAAAGAAAGAAAGAAAGAAAGAAAGAAAGAAAGAAAGAAAGGACAGACCACCCTGAAATCCATGAGCGGCATAACATGGTTCCTAGTGTCCTCCCATAACTGTGCCCAGAACAAAAAGCAAACTGGGGTCTCTCCAGGTTCAGAAGGTGACACTGTGTCTGTTCATATGGTTGCCTACATCTGCTGCTCCTCTGCCAGCGTCTAACACCCAAAGCAGCTCTTAGGTGATACCGACAACACCTGTGGTGTACTAAGAACAGCAGGCAACTTCCCAGTGCCACACCCAGCACCAACAGGTGAATTAATAATGCTAAGGACACACAGCCCAGCAGTTCCCGTAATGCTCCTCACTGCTGGCTTCTTCCTAAGGCAAGCCTCTTCATACTAGAATCCATGGTAGCCCTGCTCTGATAGAGTTGCCTCAGCCCGTGGCATGCACACACTTGCACACAAGACTCTACCTGCCAGCCTCAAGGCCACCTTTCCTAAGGAATTCCACCCCCAGCCACCTCAGCACCCGTGGCTACCCTGAGTCACCACCATCAAAAGCTAAGTTCATCCTCAGCCTAGGCCCTTCGCAAGTCTCTTAAGGCTACAAGGGTGTCTTTCTGGAAGTCATCAGTTTGTCTCTGCCACCACTGGCGCGTGGTCTGTATTATCCCTGCACACCCTACTAGAATTGTTCATTGCTCCCCTGTCCCAAGGAACGAATGCCCACTCTCCCACTGCTCCAGCAGGCAACAGATCAGCCACCTACCCATGTCCCCTTGACACTCAGCCCCACAGACCTCACTCTCCATCAAGCATTGCCCGTCGTACCACGCTAGGTTCTTACCTTGCCAGGATGAGGTAGGGGATCCATCTGGCCACAGATGCACCAGGCCCAAGGGAGACACTGCCTTACCAGGTAATCCTTTTAGATCAATGTGACTGCAATGCCCAGTGCCCAGACAGCCCAAGTCTGCTTGGTCTTCAGCACATGGCATTAGGTAGGGCTCTTAAATGAACCTTCATCACAGGATCTATCTGTTCAACCCTTTGGAGCAGTTAGGACATCCACCCAGCACAGTGGTCAGGAAGCCTGGGAGACCTTTCAGAAAAGGATACATTTCCAGGTCCAGGAGAACCCTCAGATTAAATATTTTAAAAAGAAAAGAAAAGAAAAGAAAGGGCTGGCGAGATGGCTCAGCAGGTTAAGAGCACTGACTGTTCTTCCAAAGGTCCTGAGTTCGGATCCCAGCAACCACCTGGTGGCTCGCAACCACCCGTAGTGAGATCTGGCACCCTCTTCTGGTGCGTCTGAAGACAGCTACAGTGAATTACGACGGAGCCAGCGGGGGACAGAGCGAGCCGGCTGACAGAGGTCCTGAGTTCAATTCCCAGCAGACACACACACACACACACACACACACACACACACACACACGATAGCTCGTGGCCATCTGTACAGCTACAGTGTACATATACACATAAGATAAATAAAAATAAATCTAAAAAAAAAATTAAAAAAAAAAAAGGCAATGACTGGGGAAACAGAACATTCAAGTGCCTCATCAGTCCTGAAGGGCTGACACCACACCAGTGACACCAAGACACTTGCTAGGCAGTCTGACCATGGAAAATGGCAATCCCTAATACCATGTGACCTTCCACTGGGGAGGAACCAGCTCCAACCTTCCCTGCTCACACAGTGTATATATGCATATATGCATGCTCACCCATAGGAACATGGGCCTAGCAAGATGACTGGTGCTGACACCTGTACCACTGATTCCTAAGGGAAGGGCCTGTTGCAAGGATACAGCCAAGAGGAGGTGGGGCACAGCCCACAGCCACCTGGGTTCCCAGCAGTCACCTGCTTCAGTGAGATCCTTTGTTTCTTCCTGTTGTTGTAGGCAACTTTTGTCTTACAAAATCAACCCTTCCCCCACCCCACCCCTCGCCCCAGCCCCAAGGCAAGCACCCTACCACCCAGCACTGACTATGGATTGAAAAGGAAAAACAGTGCCTGTTTCCCTCTTACTCTGATCCCATGCACATCAGGTGCTGCTATCCCTGGAAAAGACCCTCATTCCCACCTTGAAGAACTCCCAAAGGTATTAGGGTCCACGCTCACACACTCAGACCCACCTTCAAGGACTCCAGGCAAGGTGGTGAGAAGGTCCTCGCCCATCAGCCCCTGCTAGGATCTCTAGCACCAGTGTGACACATCCTTTTCTGAAAATCCCAGGAGGCTGTTAGTTCTTGTCCTAGCCTGGCAGAGCAGGACCTCAAGTCCCCTGCTCGGTCCTCTTCCTAACTGTCCGCTCCTCTGAATCTTTTCCATCCTAACTGTGATCCCTGTCGACAGCAGCCCTGAGGGCACAGAATACAATCCACTGCCCAGCCTCCACTCAACCTCCAGACAGGACAAAGGTGACTCAGGATGGCCTCCCTTAGTGTAATCAAGAGAAAGGGTCACCTCTACAGAGGGAAGAAGTCCCCAGGTGACTAACGTGAAGTCAGCTACGCGCATGCTACCTCGTGGATGGAATCTGAAGGGGGACTTGCAACCAGACTGCAGAAAGCCTGCAGAGACGGCAGATTGGACCTAGAGTGGAAGGGCCCCCAGGTAGTGATTACCTTGCAGTAAATCCAGAAAGACTCCATTATGGACTCTCCTTTCTCAGGCCTGGGGCGCCTCACTAAGGGCCCTGCTCGTTCCCTGACAGGTTCCCCATAGGTCTTGAGATCTTTTTTTTTTTTTTTTTTTTTTTGGTTTTTGGTTTTCTTGAGACAGGGTTTCTCTGTGTAGCCTTGGCTGTCCTGGAACTCACTCTGTAGACCAGGCTGGCCTCGAACTCAGAAATCCGCCTGCCTCTGCCTCCCAAGTGCTGGGATTAAAGGCGTGCGCCACCACAGCCCAGGTCTTGAGATCTAATGATGCCCTACTCTGATAGGAAGAGTCCTGGCCCCAAGCAGTGTCCTCTTAACTGAAAAAAAATTCTGACAGAACACCAAGAATTCACATGTCTTTGCCACTTCTAGAGGAATCTCACAATAAATAAAATCCAGGTCCAACATCTGCCCTGCTGAAAGGCTGAGGGGCATACTCCCTGTCTAGATGCACAATCCCAAGTGCTTCTAGAACACTTGCTTAAGGAAGGGCCCTGACGGAAAGGGGAAACAGAAGCTAAAAAAAACTGAGGAAGCAAAATGTGGATGTCACACTCACCACGCCTGCCCTCTCCTTACCCAAGCGATTTTCACTTATATGTGTTAGAAGGCTAGCTCCTCATATAGGGCCAAGGACACACACTATCTACAATATAGGACCAACTGCATATCTGCCACTAAACTGCCAGCCCAGGCCCTGCCTGGGTCTCACAGCACCAGGGGAAGGTCAAAGTTAAGACTCAGGCTGATGTATGGCCTAGGGAAAGGTCCACTTCCTAACCTCACACTACCTGTGTACCTGGGGTAGAAGCTGCACCAGGCCCAAGAGAGTTATGGGTTCCCTATAGCCACATGTTCACAGCTTGAGATCCCAACCAAGGCAGACTAGATAGAATGTGGGTCAGATGCTAGACCCACATTCTGGTTCCAAAGACACTGGCTGTTTAAGCTGGGATGGCCTAGGAGGGCCCAGTTCAACTGCAGCCTCGATCTGTGTAGACCTAATGAGGTCTCCAAACTCATTCCATCACAAGCAACATACAAGAGACATGTCTAGAAAACGATTCTTCCAAGAACTACCAAGGAATCTGAAAAGGAGGCAAGACAAGGCTGCAGTGTACAAAGAGGACTCCTGCGATCAGGCAAGTTGACCCTGGCCTGTTGCTCACACGCATGCCCACATACATGACCACACACATGGTGTAGATCCACACAGCCTATCTTTGGAAAGCCTTCTTCCTGCCTGTACAGGACTTTCCCACCAAAAACTAAGTATGAGGTCCCTTCCCTACCCCTGGCTGGGGTCTGCTGCTCCTGTTAGAAATCAAGACAAGGCAGTCCAAAGACCAGCCCAACTTGGGATCCATCTCATGGGAGGGCACTAAGGCCTGACACTATTACTGATGCTATGATGTGCTTACAGATGGGAACCTGGCATGGCTGTCCTCTGAGAGGCCCTACCAACAGCTAACTGAGACAGAAGCAGATACTTATACCCAACCATTGAACTGAAGTCAGGGACCCCTATGGTTGAATTAGGGGAAGGATCCAAGAAGCTGAAGGGGAGAGCGATCCCATAGGAAGACCAGCTGTCTCAACTTACCCAGATCCCAGGGAGCTCCCAGAGACTGAGCCAGCAACCAGGAGCATACACAGGCCAGTCCAAGGCCCCTGGCAAGAATACAGCAGAAGTCTGCTTGGTTGGGCCTTAGTGGGAGAAGATGTGCCTAATCCTCGAGAGACTTGAGGGGGGGCAGGGAGGGGTGGAGAGTACCCTCTCAGAGGCAAAGGGTTAGAGGGATGGGATGAGGAACTGTGGGAGGACCGAGAGGGGGAGAGGGGGACCAAGGACTGGAATGTAAATAAGTAAAATAATAAAAACTGAAAATAAACAAAAATAAATAAATAATAACTATAAATTTAAAAAAAAAGAAAGAAATCAGGACAAACCCCAGCAGACTTGTGACTACAACACAGTCACCCCTGTCATGGTACAGTGGCTGAAGTTTCCAAAATCATCCTTATAGAAATATTAAGTATACAGAGCACCAAACTGCAAGCTCTATATAAGCCCAGCCAAGTTGGACCATAAAAGGATCGTTAAACACATATATATACTCAGGATGTGGCTCAGCTGGTAAAGCATTTGCCTAGCAAAGTATCAAGCCCTAGTTCAATCCTGACCAGCAATAGATTTAAAAAAAAAAAAAAAAGTGGGTGTGGCAACACATTACTGTAATACAAGCAGTTGGCAGAGGCTCCAGGATCAGGAGTTCAAGGTCATCTTCAGCTACATATTGCGCTCAAGGCTGCAAAAGACCTTGTCTCAAAACAACTAATGAATTAAATTAAAAATGCATGCTTGTCCTCTTGCTAACCTAAACAGTGCAAGTGGTAGGAAGCACGATAGTTACTTCCCTTCCTAGACGCTGAATCCTCAGCCCTGACTGACGTCAGGCACCACTTGAGGTCCCTGATAGTGCAGGGAACAAGAAATGAATCAAAAGGAAAATTAACTCTGCCTGAGACACTCATCATATGGGACGTCTGCAGATGTGTAGAATTGTCTGCCTCAGGCCACTGGGCACCAGGAGGGACTAGTGGGGCTCTACTCTAGGGATGCTGCTGACCCTCCACAGTTCCATGGCTGCTGGACACTGAGTTTGGACTTCTAGATTCTGCCTCCACCTTACAACTGATCGTATGTGTTTAGCCAGGCAGCAGCCCTGAGACATAGCATGCTTTGTCTGTGCAGAGAAAGCTGAACAGTTCAGCATCTCATGGAGAGGGTCACAGAATGAGAGAGGTGGGCTGCTGACCTGGGCTAGGCCACTTCCGGGCCAGCACTCCTAGACTGTGAATGTAGGCTTCTAAAAGTGTGACTAGAGGAAGTGCAGTTTCTACTGCCTGTATTCTGGGCAGCAAAGCTCTAAGGCCACGTGAAAGATCCCGTCTCTTGAGGATTGCACTCTCTTTTCCTTCTAGACCCAGAGCCTGGAGCTGGAGCCTCCAATGTAGAAGGTGGGGGGTACGTGCAAGGCCAGCTGCAGCTATGACTCTGTGCTGGGTCCTCTCACCTCAACAGCTGGAGTAGGGCCTATTAGGATCTAGGTCTAGAAAAGAGTTGGAACAGGGAGGAAGCAGTCAGTTCAAGGTGACTTGGCATTAGCAGAGGGGGTGCTAAGAAGTGGGATGGAGAGAGATTCCCAGGCCCATCCCCACCCCGTGGAAAGTGAAAGTGCCAGAGAGCTCCGGATCCAAGGAACAAAGAGCAGCAAAGAGAAGCCCGCGCTCAGAGTGCACGGCCCACTCCCCAGGCTTACATGGGCCTCAGTCCTTCCTCTAAGATCCCAAGGGAGGCTTGACTGGTCCAAGGTCAGCAGAGGCAGATCTGGGATCCCAGTCGGATTTATTGGATGACCGCACTGGGCCATCCTGGAGCAAAGGAAAGCTTGCCCAGAGAAAGCTGTACGTCAATGAGATCACCCATCCAGGGGTCTGTATCTCCAGCTCTCCCAGGTACCACCTAGATACCTGGGCCTTCCCGTTCGATAGGTACCTCCAGTAGCTCTGCAACTCCTCCCTAGTCCCGCCAGAGTTGCCAGACCAAAGTAGTTTCCGGTGCTCCAGTCAAGCCATGCTGAGAGGTGGGAACCGCGCCCCCAGGGCTGACTGAGTCAGGCCAACAGGGAGATATGCAGTGGGCGCCCCATGCAGCCCGAGCGAGGAGCGGAGCACTTAATTCAAGAGTCTGAACGAACAGGGCCAACAAACCACCAGCCCAAGAATCCTCTCCCGGTCTCGGGTCACTCCTCCGAGCCAGGCAGGCACCAGTTGGCCCTTCTGATCCCTTCCCATCGCCCCGCTCCGCGCCGCGCGGGCCGCCGCTAACCAACGAGCCAGAGCGGCCCAGCGGCAGCAGAAGGGCCCAGCCTCTGCCTTTGTCCCGTTGCAGGTGCGGCCAAGCTCACCCGGTGTAGGGGAGGCAGGATCCGCGCTCTCGGGAGACCCGGGTTCCTCCGTGCGCTCAGCAGCTTCATCCCCGGCGCCGTCGGCGCGCGCCTCCACCGGCACCACCGTAAAGTTCGTGGGCATGGCTCCGTTAGACTCTGCTGTCCCTCGCTGCCACACGCTGCTCCAGAGCAGCCGCCGGAGTCCGGCGTAGGGGCGGGGTCCGCCCGGCAGCCCGGCCCGCCCCGCCTGCCACGTGACCTCACCTGCCCGCCCCCGCGGCTCAGGAAAAGTTTGCCCGGGGCGGGGTCGGGCGGCTTCTGGGATGACCACGCCCACTAAAGGATCCGCCCCCTGACACTCCGCCCCTGTAGCCATAGTCCCACCAGAGCTCTGTACCGTCAAGGACTCCGTACCCACAAACACATCCTCTAGAGGCCACTGCCGAATGAACTGCCCACAGATGCACACCTCCCTCAGCACAGGAGACACCAGTTCCGCCCCGCAGGACCGCGTCCTCCTCTCACCCCTACGCAGAACATAGGCTCCGCGCCCTCCCGCCCTCCAAGAGCTAGTCATTCACCACTTCCTCAGTTTCAGTTCTTCCATTCTCACTCCAAACTCCCGTGGGGCTCTTCTCCCACCACCCCACAGACCATGGCCCCTTTCTCTCAGTCTGCAGCTCCCCTTCCCCACCAACTCTGGTGATCTGGGCCCGGGCCCTGACCAGGTCAGGCTGCTAACCTAGCCCAACGAGTAATGGCTAGTAAGGGGAAGCTGTGCACCCTGGGACTAAGTAATCCCACCCAAGAAGGTCACTGGGGTCTGGGACAGGCCTGGCCAGACAAGCCCCAACCTCTTTGTACCTGCTGGCAGGAGTGTTCCACGATCCAGCCTGGGGAACCCTTGCAGCCCAAACGTGGAGGATGGCACTTCCTCCCTTACGTTTGGCTCCAAGGATAGGTAAATTCCGAGGGTAGTAGTGACAGGAAGATCCGAGCAAAGAGTTCCAGAATATCACATGGAGGAAGTCACAGATCTTCCGGAATTTCAGGACCGTGTGTATTTTCAATGAAAGACTGGTGAAAAACTGGAAACAAACACTCATCAAGAGAGAACGGAGCTAAAATGTTCAGGGCAGGCTTGGGGTGTAGCTCAGTAGAAGAGGGTACCCTACCATTTCAGAGACCATTTCAGGGCTCCCTGGTATCATACCTGGCACACCCTACAAAATGCCATAGCCCCCAGGTACAACAAGTCACCCAAAACTGTTTTCGAGCTGGGCAGTGGTGGCGCACGCCTTTAATCCCAGCACTTGGAAGGCAGAGGCAGGCAGATTTCTGAGTTCAAGGCCAGCCTGGTCTGCAGAGTGAGTTCCAGGACAGCCAGGGCTACACAGAGAAACCCTGTCTCGAAAAAAATAAATAAATAAAAAATAAAAAAAACTGTTTTCGATGGTCAAAGAGAAACACAGGTATTATAGCTAGAGCTGCTCACAACCTGTGGAACAGTGACCCAGCTGCGATACGGGAGTTACAGATGAGAATAAAACATTTTGAAACCAACTCAGAAAAGCCATTTCTGTGAAAGCTCAGCTGTGCCCAACATGGCCTGCTTTCTGCCCTCTGCCAGGAAGGAGCTTGAGGGAGCTATGGGCCGAACAGGAAGGTACAGTTACTCCGGCTCCTGTAGGGGGTTAGGGTGCAGCTTGTTCAGGCCATATTGTCACCACACCTCCCTCCAAGAGCTATCCATAGCGAAGAGAGAAGGGCTAGCCCCTGTTTCCCTTGATCAGCTGGACCTTAGGCGGAAACAGTGATCTCGTCCTCAGAACACTACCCAGACCCGCAGCGGCTTGACATTTAGCCCTGCTCCTTCCCCTGCCCTCCGCCTCTATTGTTTCTAAAGACGGGGTCTCATAGCCCAGGTTGGCCTCAAATTTTGATATATAGCCAAAGATGACTGAATTCCTGATCCTCCTGCCTCTACCTCCCAAGTACTGGGATTATATACATGTACAGACATGCCCAGCTATAGTTCTCTTTTCAAATGTGTCTGTCTCTAGGCCCCATTTCTTCTGGCTGACTGAGCACCAGCAAGGTCTATTACTGCGGCATGATATTCACACGCTGGGAATACAGACAGCACTGAACATTGCACCCAGTGAAACTAAGGAAGAGTATTGTCAATACACTCAGGTACACTGGGAGCTTGAGTGGAGAGGGGGTGCCCACTGAGCTTGCCAACTTACAAGAGGAAGAGCCCATGGAACAGGGCAGAGTAGCCTATTGGGATATTTTAATCCCCACAAAGTAGAGATGTAAGGTTTCCATCAACGCAGTATGGAGAGCCTCAGGACCAATGTAGCAGTAAGTGTTTTAACTTGAAAGAAAGTAAGTGGCTCACACAGAACCAGTGGACAATACATCAGCTACCACACCTTCTTAGATATGTGAGGGATGTTCTGCTGACTTCAAAGGTTACAAAAAAACGGAATGTAACTGTGCTTTATACCTGCTCTAGACAGGACCCCAAAGTCTGGTGCGTAAATACTCGACCTATGAAACTACAATTTTCTTGACGGGAGACTGTGCACGCAGAGGTTGAAGACTGGGAAACTCTGAGAACATGTTATTCGACGAGCACTACATTGTAGAATTTCTCCAGCTGCAATGAGATAGGCATCCCACGATCCATTGCGCCCACTCCCTATCCCCCCTCCGTGTGTGAGCACGTGTGCGCATGCAAGCATGTATACGTGTGTGAGGGTGTGTGTGTGTGTGTGTGTGTGTGTGTGTGCTTGTGCTGTAGGTATGTGATAGTGCATGGGACAACCCCCACTGTGGGCCCTTACACACCTTCTTCCTTTTGTTCAAGATAGGGTCCATCACTGGTTTGGCACTGTTGACACAGAGCCTAATCTAACTGGCCACTGAGCTTCCAGGAAGTTACCTGTCTCCACCTGACATCTCCCAGCAGTGCTAGGATTACAAATACAAAGGCGGACCCAGATTTCTACATGAGTCATGGGGTTCAGTAAAACATTTGCAACCAGGCCCTCTCCCCGGTATCTCTGAAGTGCTTTTTAAAGCACTTGAGACCTAAGATGCAAAGGCCTGGCTCTCTTGTCACCTTCTTCCCTCAGAGAAGAAGTCTGCCCTGGCTCACAGAGACCAGCTAGGCCAGATGTAGCACTGCTACCCAGCTACTGCTGAGACCAGTAGTACAGTACAGGTGGAGGCACAGGTCTCCCCTAGATGGTATCATTCACCCCAAGCTGTTAGCTTCAAGGAACCAAGGCACACCAGCAACACCTACTCCTAGCTGTGACTGCTTGTCTTATAAAGGTCCAGGGCTTTGGTGCCCATAGCCATAGGCACAAAGGAACTTCCTGTACCCTCTAGGCTTGGTCACCCACAACCCTAGGCCCTGGCACCTGAGGGTTAGCCCAGGCTGAATGCTTCTTTAGGAGGCTGCCTTCAAGATAGACCAAGACCATAGCCTGATTCGTATAGGACTTCCCCAATGCACATTATTCCAGCAATGGTCACGAAGGAACCACCTAGCACTGTTCTATGAGGGGTAAGCTAGGGTCAAGAGCCTTGGGCTCTGGTAAGGTCCATCTGCCTTCAAGCAACCAGCTCCACAATGCTATTCTTTCTTCATCCAAAATGCGGTCCACTTAGACCAACGATATGCACAGAGTGTCACCCAAAAGGCCATTCAATGCCACTGTCTGGTCACCATCTCAGATTGCACTGCCCATCACTATAATCAGCTCAGGTCCCTCTGCTTAGGGACTGACAAGTCCAGTTCACTGCTCACATGTTCTCAAGCTATGGGAGCCCTTATGTGGCCTTATGTGGCCTCCAGAGGCTAACAAAGAAACCTAGCTTGCAATGTTGTTTGTCATCAGCAACTGCCAAGTACTGATTGGCCATCAGCATCCCTTTGTGACCTCCAAACCTAATCATCTCCCAGGGTAAACTGGAAAATCTGCACATTTCTGTCCCCCCATAGCATGGGTGGAAAAGGGAGCCCAGTGCACATGACAGCCACTGTACCCAGGTGCATACTACACAGAGCAATAGAAAAAGGGGAAAGACTAATCAGCTACTCCACCAGGGACATCATGCTTGGGCAGGCACCTGTAGGCACCTGTAAGAGACTGCTCCAAGCCATAGTTCCACTCTGTTGTACCCAGTTCCCAGGCTGCCAGAGGCGTGAGTAACCTGCAGCCACCTCTGCACACTGTACAGCAGGGACCAGAAAAGCCAATGATCCAGAAACACCAGTTCAACAGAGACCAGAAGACTGAGTGCTCAGACCATGGAAATGTTAAACGGAGTTCCCCAGCGCATCCACAGTCTTGAAAATTGGAATCATTGGCCACACATTTTAACGGGCACCCTCATGATCTTGCTGGAGGTTAAAGCAGGTGCTCACAATCTTGTCCACCTGAGGTTTGAAGTGGAAACCCCAGACCTGAGAACTATATAGAAGACCCCTCCAGTGTAAGAGAGGGTCATGTTGTTTGTCCTGATCTGGCAGGGAACAGAGGTTGTATGCACAGAATTCAGACTGTAGAAGTGGGTTTCACTCTACATGAGCTGCCCTCAGTAAGAAAATGGAAGTTGATTCAGCCTTTAAAAAGTACAGAACTGAGTTGGAGAGATGGCTCAGTGGTTAAGAGCACTGACTGCTCTTCTGAAGGTCCTGAGTTCAAATCCCAGCAACCACATGGTGGCTCACAACCATCCATAATGAGATCTGACGCCCTCTTCTGGAGTGTCTCAAGACAGGTACAGTGTACTTATATATAATAAATAAATAAATCTTTGAAAAAAAAAGTACAGAACTATTCTCCCAGTTTCCAACCTCAATGCGCAAGGCTGTGCTTTTTGTTGTAACAAAGATTTCAGAACTAACCAATCCAGGGCCCTACACCATGCCCAAGTGACTGCTTGCCAGTCTGCAAGTTCCACACTTAACTTGGCAAGGAGAGAACGGGGTTATTTCTGATATAACCTTCTGTCAACAGAAAGGGGCAAGCCAGAAAATGTTTGCTAAATCCCAAAGCCAACAAAGTATACAAGAATTCATCTGGTTCCCAGTCCAGCCCCTGGTGCCTGGCTCCAAGGGATAAACTTCTTCCCCCACTCCCCAGACAGGGTTTCTCTGTGTATCCCTGGCGGTCCTGGAACTCACTCTGTAGACCAGGCTGGCCTTGAACTCAGAAATCCGCCTGCTTCTGCCTCCCAAGTGCTGGGATTAAAGGTGTGTGCCACCACTGCCCGGCAGGGATAAACTTCTAGAAGAAGAATTCCTAGACAAAGATCTGGCCCCATGGTGGGTGGCCAGCCTGCACCAGGCCAGGGAGAGTCCCAGCTTTATCTTCCCTATCAACCTCCAGGGTGGCTATAGAGCTCACAACCTTTACAACCACACTGGGTAAGGAGGAGGCCTAACTTCAAGGCCAGTGCTTTCTCCAGGACAGCAGCCCAACATTGAATTTATCCCAGAAACACTTGAAGCCCTTTAGTCACCCTGGGGTGTGTGTATGTGTGCATGTAATACATAATATATTTGTTCTGCTCCTCTAGATGACTAATATACACCCTAAGCCCTTTTTGTACATAGCCTCAAACAACTCTGAAAGAGAAGACAACATCTATAGGCATGATAATAACATAATGCCTTTTTGGGGGGGTTCCACAGTGGCCAAGGCACTTGCTCAAAAAGGAGGGCAGGGTCAGAACAAGCAAACAAGCTCTAAGAGCCTGGAATGGATGGAAGGGCCAGGAAGCCTCTGCCCAGGCCCTATGGGACAGGTACCTGATCTGCTCTTAAGAACTGAGAGGGTTCTGACAGAAAGAAGCAGTTATGTGCATATCCTGGCCTCAGAGTAGATGGCATCCACTGACTTGTAGGAGGTGGTGGAATGTCCAGAAGATAAGTGTGGCTTCTGAATGGCAGGGTGAGTCCCATACCAACCTCCTCAGCCCAGCAGTCCACTCCTAACTCACAGCTCCCAGATGGCATCACAGCTGTGGCTGTGCACACAGTAGGAGTTCCATCTCAGGCTACAGACATAGAGCCAGCTCTTCCCACACAGGGCTCACCCCTGCGTGCTCTAGAGTCCGTGTTCCTCACATTCAAGCTGCATCAACTGACCCTTTCTCCTTCCAGTTTGACTGAAGATCAGGACAAGCTGACCCTTTGACCAAGCCAGTCCCCTCCCCTTGTGGGCTGGTCAAGGTCAAGGAGACTTTGTTGGTAAGAACCCGGCTGGGCGGTGGTGGTGCACGCCTTTAATCCCAGCACTTGGGAGGCAGAGGCAGGCGAATTTCTGAGTTCGAGGCCAGCCTGGTCTACAGAGTGAGTTCCAGGACAGCCAGGGCTGTACAGAGAAACTCTGTCTCTGTAACAATCACCCACAAGGTACCAGATTCACGAACCCACTCAATGTCAGAATCATGGCTGACATCTATCCATCCAAGTTGAAAATTCCTCCTTGCAGAGTAAACTGTGGCCATTGAGCTGTCACATGTCACACTAACAACAGCTGTCCACAGGTTGCTGGTACCTTGTGGGTGATTGTTAAAAACATCTACTTACTTGCCACTCAAACCCGAGTTTGATCTTCCAACCCAAGCAAAGGTAGGAGAGAATAAAGTCCACAAAGTTATCCTCTGACCTCTATCTACATGCATGCCATGAAATATCCCTGCCATCACACTACTCAAATATGTTAATGAATAAAAAAGAAAAGTTTAATCTGGTCATTGGGCTGCTATTTCCTGGTTTGAGGGGGGTTGGTTTTTGGAGGGGGCAGTGTTTGTTTGTTTGTTTGCTTGCTTATTTTGAGACAGGATCCGGATGAACAGCATTCATTAGCCTAGCACTCGGTATGTAGACCAGGCAGAGACCTCTGAAGTTACTTCAGCCTCCTGCTTCTGACTCCCAAGTGCCGGGAGGGAATACAGGCATGCACCACCATTTTTTTTTTCTTTTTAAAATAATTTATTCTGTTTAATTGCAAAGAAAAAAGTACAAATAGAATAAATGTTAACATCACTCTCTGGCCTGAAATGCTTCCCACAGCTATATAGCATCACCAATTCCAGTACCTTCTCTTCTCAAAATACAGCTCTGTCTCCAAGAAAGGGCAGCTCCCCAGCCCCTGACCCCGTCTCATTCTTCCTGGAAACATCACGGGACTGGAGTCACACATCAGTCCTTTCGTAACTGGCTCAATTCACTGAGCACAATGTCCTGGAGGCTCATCCATGGTGCAGCTTGTGTCAGAGTGTCCTTCTTTTTCAGAGCCAGTAACATTTCCACCATGGGATGGACCATGCCTCGCTTACCTGATGGGCACTCGAGTTCTTTCCACCTCTTAGCTACTGTGGATGATTTTTCTTATGTTTCCCCTGTATGGAATGAACAGCACCATTCCTGGGGTATATGTCAAAGCAGAACAAAAGTGGTTACGGGACACTGCTGCTTTTATAGAGAGGCAGACATTCACACACAGCCTATCTGGGAAAAGCAAGACACAGCACGGTGGAGCCTGTCTGCTGGGACTAGCGGATGACTTCCTGCCCTGCCTAAACCGAACATATTCTGTAACATGTGTAGCACTGGCCAGAGTACTGCACCACCCTTTAGTAACCAGATGCCTCGAGAGGCCCAGAGATAAGCAGGCTGCCTCCCACCACGATCTCTGTCCTATTATTAAACTAGCTTCAGCAAGGTGACAAAGGCCTGTGCCAAAGGTCATTCTTTGGTTGCAGGCAGGTGGCAGTCTTAGAGACCCTGGGGGATGTTGTTGCCGCACCGCACTCACCAAAAGGCACCTTGGCAAGCAGAGCAGAAACTACAGCAGGACCCTCAGCCCACTGGAGGGGCCATGGATATCAACCCAAGGCCCTTGAAAGCCTGGGGCTGGACATCTGCAGTGCAGCCCTGCTGGAAATAATACCGGCTCCTCAAAAACCCACAGGGTTGCTGGAGAGATGGCTCAGCGGTTAAGAGCACTGACTGCTCTTCTGAAGGCCCTAAATTCAAATCAAGCAACCACATGGTGGCTCACAGCCATCTGTAATGAGATCTGGCGTCCTCTTCTAGAGTGTCTGAAGACAGCTACAGTGTACTTAACATATAATAAATAAATTAAAAAAAAATATTTCTATGGGCTGGCGAGATGGCTCAGCGGGTCAGAGCACTGACTGCTCTTCCGAAGGTCCTGAGTTCGGATCCCAGCAACCTCACAGAGGCTCACAACTACCTGTAATGAGATCGGACACCCTCTTCTGGTGTGTCTGAAGACAGCTACAGTGTATTACGCTGGAGCCAGCGGGGCCGGATCGAGCAGGGCCGGCAGAGGTCTTGAGTCCAGTTCCCAGCAGCCACACACATGATGGCTCACAGTCATTTGTACAACTACAGTGTACTCATACACATAAAATAAATAAAATAAATCTTAAAAAAAAAAAAAAAACCCACAGGGTCCACTGGTGGATCCCAGAAGAACTTCCAGATAAATGAGTAACACCTTCTAGCCATGGTTTACACCTGAAGGGGCAGCCTCTCAGCAAGGCCACAGGGCAGCTGGAGACCGAGGCATTGTGGGTGGACCCTTCTCAATAGGCTAAGTAATACTCACCCTCTGAGCATTTCTGTGTGCCGGGGGTCCTGCATACTCACTGCTAAGGGCAGTAAATTCTTACCAAACTGACTCAATTTTCATCTTCTCATGTTTTAAAGTTTGAATTTTGCTTTAAAGACCAAACTAAAATCTGCCTACCCACTCCCCAAGCCCCCCAGTTCTCTTCTTCTACTTCATTAAAAGAAGAGGGAAGGAGAAAAATGTTTGCCTAGCAGTTGCTGACTTAGATAACTCTCTTGGCTTAATCACCCTGTTCAAACCTTAAATATTTGACTAATGTCCCATGACAGAGTCAGACAAACGTAATGTTAAAAATTGCTACCATCAAGAGTGAACTTCTTTGTGTAAACAATGCAAGTCATTAATTTCTATTTCCTCGGGGCATGAGTTAAAAATACATTTTGAGAATGAGCTTTGATTGCTATTGAGGGACAGCAACATCACATGGCCCTCACAACTCTAAACTCACTATACCAGGTCAACCTCCCCCCCCCCCAGGCAAGCTCGACCCTTTCTACAAGACAAACTGCACTGTGGTCCATAGATGTGCAATACCAGGATACGGCTAAGTACAAAAACAAACAAACAAAAAAATCTCTCTAGAGGCAGGATCAGGGCCGAGGGAGCAGAGCACTTGCATATATAGATGCATGGGACTCTGAGTTCAATACTTAGAGGGGAGGGGAAGGGATAGGGAGTGGGAGAAAGATCACCACGTAGAGGTTAGTTCAGCTAACAGGTACATGTAGTTCTGCTGTACCGTGTTATGATTAGGAATGTTTTACCATAGGGGTGGTGTATGTTTGAGGAGATAGATCTGCTCACCATGACTTAAAAATCAGTATCTCTCCCTTTCCTTCTTTGTCTCTGTCTTTCTCTCTCTCTCCCTCTCTAACTTTGTGTTCTAGGTTATCAAGTAAGTGAACTTAATTTTGTTCTTATTGTTGTTGTTTTGTTGTGGTTTTTGTTTTTTGTTTTGTTTTTGCATGTAGGTTTGTGCACCATGTGTGTGCATGCCTGGTATCCTCAGAGGTCCGAAGAGGGCTTTAGATCTCATGGAATTAGAGTTATAGATGGTTGTGAACTACCTTATGGATGCTGGGTACTAAATCCAAGTCCTTTAAAAGAGCAACAGGTACTTTTTGTTTTGTTTGTTTGTGTTTGTTTTAAAGATTTATTTATTTATTTTATGTATGTGAGTACACTGTCGCAGTCTTCAGACACACCAGAAGAGGGCATCAGATCCCATTACAGATAGTTGTGAGCCCCATGTGGTTGCTGGGAATTGAACTCAAGACCTCTGGAAGAGCAATCAGTGCTCTTAACTACTGAGCCATCTCTCCAGCCCGTGAACTTAATTTTAAAAAGAACAAAAGCAAAAGTAATTTTAACCTCATCTTTGACCACAGTAGAATTCTTATTTTGGGTGGTCAAAGGAAGGGTTGGCCCAGGAGTCTGGGATGTCTACCACCTACATGACCACTCGACAAATGTCTCCTGGAAGATAACTGCAGAATCAAGGCATCTTCAAGCAGGGCCGTGGTGGTGCACGCCTTTAATCCCAGTGCTTGGGAGGCAGAGGCAGGCGGATTTCTGAGTTTGAGGCCAGCCTGGTCTACAGAGTGAGGACAGCCAGGGATACACAGAGAAACCCTGTCTCGAAAAACCAAAAAGACATCTCCAGACCCATAAGAAATGAAGACCGTGAGATGGGGGCCAGCCATGAAGATCAATCTAAGCTACTGCCTAGACATAGCAGCTGTGTGGAACAGAGTCCAAAAACCAGAGATGCCTTTGAGGTAAGAGCACAGAGGTCTCAGGTGCAAATGGCCTTAATTACAAGCTTTCTGAGCAAGCCATGGGCAGCTGTTTCAACAAAAGCTAGGGCCACATACTAAGAATGTGAGTCCCACTTCTAAAAATCGCTCTTCTGGGAAAGGAATACAGTTCTGTTGTAGAACAATCTCCTACCATATGTCTAGGTCCAATCCTTATCCTATCCCTAGTGTTGCATCAAACAAATACTGCTTGTTCAATCCCAAAGGAGGCAAAAGAAAACACCCCTGGCATTCACTGTAGGAGCTGTAGACTCAAGAGAATAATAAATAGTGGACAATTTGCTGTGAGAAGCTAGAGATTTCAAAACACTGGGCTTGGTAACTGATTAAAAAAAAAAACACTGGGCAGGAAAAAAATCAGAGATTAAGATTAAGACAAGACTGCACAAAAAAAAAAAAAAAGACTGCACAAGCTGGCACAAGTACACCTCTCACATCCACCATGCTACCCCATCCCCACCCCCTTCCACAGAAGCTCCTCACCTCCACTAGCATGGGAACAAAAGAGAATGTGACCTTTGTTCACAAAGGAAGGAGCAGAAAGTCAGCCACAGAAAGACCACAAGAAAATGAGTAAATCCTTGAGGATTTAAGCAACACATTCCAAGGACCTGAAGTCTTGAAGGAGTCCCAGACTGAAATCGAACACTATCTTTTCCCCAGGGTCAGGGTGGGGGAGTTTCCTCCTTGTGGATCTAACAGTGATTACAAAGACAATCCAGAGGGTTTACACGGTGTTTCCAGAAAGCCACATAGAAATCCAATCCCAGGCAACTTACTACTCCACATAGCAGCTCTCCCCTCACTGGGCTACACAACCACAGTGGGTTCCAGCATGGAAATCCGGGGCACCGTGAGCTGACCCCAGAGGTACAGACTGTGATGGGAACCTGCATCTATCTTTGCAACTGTTCAGTACAGATGAAGTGATGCTGTGGTAGATGGTGGGCACTAATTCCATGCCTGGTGGGTGCCCTCATGGAAAAAGATCTGAAGGTTCTGAAGGGAGACACAGAAGAAGCCACCAGAGATGACAAAGACTCTGTCCAGCACACAGCCTTCCCGACCGTTGTCCTGTGTCCTTCCTTCCCACTCTGTAAAATCCCCAAGTACCCTCAGGCAGAACATTGAGAATGAGAGGCCCTCATTTGTATTCTAGGGGCCAGACCTTGAATAAATCTGATTTCCCTTCCAGCTCACATTTCTTGAATATTGACTTTTTGAGTGGAGATGAATCCAGCAACAACATTTACCATCCTGGCAGAAATAAAGATATTTGAGACACTTGTGCCCCTCCCTGTGGCTATCACACTACTGAAACTAAGGACCCCCAAGAAACTGGAATCTCATGCTGAGAGAAGGAAAAGGCCAAATGAGGCCTCGTGCTACCCTAGAATAAGGAAAGCTTATTTCCAGGAAAGAGATGTCTAACGCTTATGACAATTTGGCAGACCACCTTGCAGGGCAGACTGGAGCTCAGACAATGAGATAGGCAGAACAACTCTTGGACCAGGGCTCTTAGTCATGCAGATATCTTGGCTTCTAGTTAAACCTAAACCTCTCCTCAATTCCTCAGAGAGAGACTGGGAGAACCAGTCAGTGCATTGCTTTGTTCCTCTTCAAAGTGTGGCCATACTGGATAAATCTTTTTCTGCTTCTCTCTATTCCCTATTCATTTAATTGGCCTGTTGAGGACAGGACACTGAGCCTGGAAGGTTAGAGCAGTCAGGGCTCCCGATCTCATTACTCCAGTAACAAAACTACAACACTCACTGAAGGGATAGAACAGGCTCAGGAGCCCCCAAGACCACGTTCTCAGCACAAGGAGATTTAATTGCCCCACAGGGAGAGAGGACAGGGAATAAGAGACAAAGCTAGAAGATAGAGGATGAAGGGGAAGGGAATAAGGGAGACGAGAAGGGTTGTTTGTCCTGGAGGGGAACAAAGGACTGCCTTTGGTAGAGAGGTGACAGAGGTGGCCCATTGGCAAGTAGCAGTTTATAAATGTAAATTAGGACACACACACACCTCCACCCTGCATTAGGAATGAGGTGTTTAATTTTAATTGGGCATGTTAATGAGCCAAAGGGGGCTTTTGATTGCTGGACCTTGGTGGTCAGCCTCAGGAGGAGGAAGTGGCCAAGGGATAGACCTTGCTGGCTAGCTTGAAGAATGTAATCTAATGTTTTTTTGGGGTTTTTTTTTGTTTGTTTTGTTTTTTTAGCAAGGCAGAGGTAATCAGGGGGAAGGGCAAGGCCTGCCAGAGTTATGTTTGCCACGATCAGGCTGGCTAGAAGCCCTTCACTCACTACGTCCAGTTAATTCTTTAAGAACATTCGTTCTTAAAACTAATTTTAAAAAATTAAGAACTGCACTGACTCTCAAGAATCTGACAGGCTGAGAACTCCAGTGAGGTGCAGCACATCCATGGTGTGACCACTGGCACCTCCGTGTGACCACTGGCACCCCTATGCGACCACTGGCTAGTGTCTGTGAAGTATGCACACTATGTATAAGTGTGCCATCACGTGTGAGTGGCACGTGCTCCCACATACTATCAGGGACAGCTTGAGGTAAACATCTTCCATAACTGGAGTCTTTGGGAAAAACAGGCTGAGCTGTGGCCCCTTAGAATCCTCCTACAGAAAGAACTGCACGCTTAGACCTGAATCCTTATTTAAATGTCATATAAGGATGCCTCATAAAATGTCCCTGGAAAGGGGGCACAGACACCCTGACTAAAATCCACCTGAGGCAACCCAGGCTCTTCCCCACGGTACTAGGTTTCAGATGCATTAAGAGCTCTGCCTTGCTTCCTCCCCTCAGGGTTGTTCTAGACTGGGAGAGACTGCAAACGTGCTTGTACAGACATTCAAGGGAGCCTCCGAGTCACCCTGGCTGCTGTCCCATCCTTGCACTGCTTTGAGACTTGCTCTGCCTCACCTTCTCTTTCCCTATCCCTAAATCCCATTACCTGCCCTGGTTCTGCTTCACTCTCCTCACAGCCGGCACACCCCTGCCGCTCCCCTCCGCTCCTGCACAGCTTGGGGAGGATCTGGAGATTGCAAATCTGGTGACCACACAGGGTACTTCCCTGTGGAGACTGTACGCTTGCAAGTCCGGAGAACAACTGGCACCCAGGGCTCGCTGTTCCTGGAGCATGGTTATATCCTCCCTCAATGTGCTTCCCATAGTCACAACTGTTGTGTTTTATGAAAAGATAAAGAGAGATATGTTGGTTGGATGTGCAGTCAAGTGTGGGGGGAAAGGAATGCCTCTGCGGGCCCATGCTGAGGCATCCCTTCTTCCTTAGGGACCGGATAGATTAGAGTTTATCCAGGGCATGGGGAGGGGAGTTGAGAGGGTAATAGAGAAAGAGAAAGGCAAAGAGAAAGAGAGAACAGAAGCCGGCCACGAGCACACAGAGAGAGAGGGAGGAGAGGAAGGAGGAGACAGGGGGAGCAGGACGAGAGGACAGAGCGAGACCAAGAAGACAAGAGAGAGAGAGGAGGGGGCAAGCAGCCTCTTTTAAGTCAGGCACACCAGGCTATGGCCAGATAACTGTGGGGCGGAGCCTAGACAAAATGCCAACAACCACTGCTATTGATGCTGGCTCCTTCCTCCATCCTCCCGGGCCAGCCTGGGTGGAAGGGAAGTCTAGGATGCATTAGTGATACTTCTCCCCCTCCTTCTGGGGCAAAGAGTCTTATGGATCTCCAACAAAGGCTCGTGGTACACAGGACTACAAGGAACATGACCCGAGCCTCCAGCCTCAGGCTGACCAGAGACACTTTCAAGTGCTTCCCCGAGCGAAGGTCACCTTCTTTGTCCTCTTTCTTCATGCTCATGGGATCCCTAGAAGACGGGAAAGCATGGGCCAGGTGCCTGGCTGGCATCAGCCAACCTCTGCCCAGAATGACTGGCAGCTCTAGGCAGAGCTCTCAGGAACCACCCACTGCTTCAGGAAGGGGGCCGCAGCTCCACTCTGCTGGATATAATTTCTGGACATGATTAAACAGGAAGGAAATAAAAGACTCTGGCTGAGATTACATTCAGAAGCCAAGCTCTCCAGGCTCTACATTACCCGCTGTTAGAAACTGGTGATTAACCACTCCTGTTGTTGTCGGAGGCAGTTCAGCTCTGCCATTGTCCCCAAACCTGAAGCCATCAACCCGTGCCTGGCTATAAAGCTGTGGATTTGGGGTCAGGCAAAAAGAACAACGTCAACACCTGCAGAAAGCAGAGGCCCATTCTGAATTTCCCCCTTAAGCAGGAGAGGGTAAACTGCCACACAGCTCTGCATGTTACCGACTTGGCTCTATTTCTAGATGTGGGTCAGAACTCACACTGGCACTGGGTGTGGTAGTGCACCCTACTAACCCTAGCCTTGGGAGATGGATAAGAGGGTCGGAAGTTCAAGGTCAGCTTCACCGACCTAAAGACCTAAAGAGTTAAAAGTCAGCCTGGGCTATGTGAGACCTTGCCACAAACAAACAAATCCTAAAACTGCTTTTGTTTGGTCGACCTGAGAGTTCACCTATGAGTAACTTTCTGGCTATTCCATTGAGGTGGCAGTCCGGAATCTTCAGTATCTCCAGGGCATTTGCTTGTGCCTGTGACTCATGAAACCCTACCTGGAAGATCCCCCTCCAACTTCCTGCCTCAGCACCTGGGCAGCGGCTTTTGAGCTGTGAGGACACCTGCTGGGCAGACCTGCAGCCTGAGAGGAAGGCACTGCTGCTCTGTTTCCTCTTTGTCTTGGTTAGGGCTGATGGAAGGTGGAGGAGAGGCTCTGGCTTTCCCAGGTGCAAGGAGATCCTGCAAGAACTCCAGGGAAACCGAGGGAGGAGAGCCAGATCCTCAGGAAGGCACTTCTTTTTAGGATCTGCAAGGCAACAAATAGCAGGAGGAGGCCCGTGGGACTTGGGCAACTCTGAACCTCAGGCGCCCTTCCATAGCCTACAGCTATCCTTGCCCAAGCCTATGCTCCTCAGACACCTGTGGCCTCCACCTAGTGACCTCCTTCCTCAGTAGTCCCTCCTGTCCCAGTGGCTAGGGGAGGAGTCCTCACTAGGAGGTGGCTCTGTCTCCCAAGGACACGAGGCTGCTGGACCTAGATACATAGGATCCATGAACATTTAGGAAACCTGCTAAGCAAGGAGTCCCTTTCCACCCAAGTAACCCATACACCCCTACCACGAATTGTTCCCCAGGGGGGTTATCAGCATTAGCTCTTCCACCAAAACGGACCCTGCCCATATAAGAAGGGAGAACATCCAGCTGTCCCACCAGCCTGCATAGAATGAAGCTGCACACTGAACTAAACTCAAACATCCTGCCTTTGTATTAGGCAAAGCTTTAGTGTGTGTGTGTGTGTGTGTGTGTGTGTGTGTGTGTGTTGTGTATATAAGTAGATTTAGCATATATATGTATTTATCATATATGTTATATATATCATATATATGGTAACTCTGTATAGAGTATAGTAGGCTATGATTCAGCTAATCCAACAATGGCTGCCTACCAACAGAAAGTCCTAGAGTCCAGTAGTTCAGTCCACAAGGCTGGATATTTCAGATGGTCTCCAATATATGCAGGAATCCCAAAGAAGTAGGTTCTAATTCCAGTGAAGGAATGAACTTTGAAGAGGGAGGGTAAACAGGCGATGAGGGAGCACTTCCCTTTTTCACATCCTTTCTACAGGCTACTACCAAAAGGTGTGGCCCAGATGTAAGGTGGATCTTTCCACCTCAAAAATATTTGGACTTAAGGTGGGTCTTTCCACTTCAAATAATTTAATTAAGAAAAGTGCCTCACTGAGCGGTGGTGGCGCACGCCTTTAATCCCAGCACCTGGGAGGCAGAGGCAGGTGGATTTCTGAGTTCGAGCCAGCCTGGTCTACAGAGTGAGTTCCAGGACAGCCAGGGCTACACAG